>SJYA01002800.1:128215-161976 GCA_006410615.1 Neotragus moschatus | reverse complement strand
CTATCTCGGTTGGTCATAACTGTTCTTCCAAGGAGTGAAAAGTGAAAGTGAAAGTGAAGTCGCTCAGTTGTGTCTGACGCTTGGCGACCCTGTGGACTGTAGCCTATGAGGCTCCTCCATCCATAGGCTTTTCCAGGCAAGAATGCTGGAGTGGATTGCCATTTCCTTCTCCAGGGGATCTTCCCAACCCAGGAATCCAACCTGGATCTCCTGCACTGCAGGCAGACGCTTTACCATCTGAGCCACCAGGGAAGAATAAGAGTCTTTTAATTTCATGGCTGCAGTCACCATCTGCAGTGATTTTGGAACCCAGAAAAATAAAGTCTGACACTCGTTCCACTGTTTCCCGATCTATTTCCCATGAAGTGATGGGACCAGATGCCATGATCTTTGTTTTAGATGAATCAAAAAAATCAGGTTTATGGGGATATTGGCAAATGAAATAGGCAAAACATCATGAGTTCTACTCTGCTCCAAACAGTACAAATCTGTGTTTTTTTATGGTGTTTTTTATTTATTGCTGATTTGTTCACTTACCATATTGGGACCATAGAAATTTCTTTTTTCCTGGCCAGAGATCTTCACTGTAAAGCGTCCTACTCTAAATAGTCATTTACAAAGACTGTGCAGCCGTGTGTGTGTGTGTGTGTGTGTGTGTGTGTGTGGAGGGGCGGGGGTGACTGCATTGACACGTCTTAGATTGCCATTCTGTAGTTTTTCAGCATTTTTCTATGCTGAGCATGCTTCTTCATCACAGAAGTAGTTTTTCCTAACAGCATGGGTTTCACTTCACCTATTAAGGTTAGTGTAGTGGGTGAAGCCTTACAGATTTAGTGTGTGAATCATTGACAATTTCATCTCCATCTTAATGTTTCCTAGTTGATCATTTACTTTCAACCACAGATGCCTCTACTAAGCTTGCAAATACACCAGGTTAGACTCACAGCGTTTTTACGCTTCTGAATTTTGGCAGTGGTTACAAGCCTAGCGGTAGTCCCAGCTAGGAGAAAAATGTCAGTGATGGGGAGGGTGGTAGATCTCAGGGCTCCTGCAATGGATGTGTGTGTGTGCATGTGTGTGTGTGTGACAGGGGGAGGAGTTGGCGATGGTGGTGGCAGTTAGATGTGGAAGAGAAGAATGCTGATCCTTGAATGACTGGGAAAACAAGCAATATGAACCGTTTTTACCTTTCAGCTCTTTTGCTCTCAGTAATAGAGAACAACTGACGATATCACATAACGTCAGATTCGGCATCAGAGCTCAGGCTGAAGGTCAGTCTGGATCTCATGGAGAGGAAGGTGTCCTCCCCTAGCTGAATACCCCGGGAACATCGGATCACCATGCTGTGAAGATGGCCGTCTTCAGTTGATAGGAATTAGTTAAATGAATCGCGAGTCCTGGTCCCGTGAATGGCAGCCCATACCTTTGATTAAAGATGCAGCCTAGGTATTACTCATGCATTTCCATGGTCAGAAGCTCTTTCTAAGGTTTCACACTACCACCAGCATAGTGTAGAGACCTCTGCTGACGCAGAGAGGAACAGATGAGGAAGGAGGGGCTGAGAGAGTGGCTGTGAGAGGCGTGTGCAGCGGGGGACTCTGCTTCATGCTCTTGCTTAGTCACTTCAGTTGTGTTTGACTCTTTGTGACCCCATGGACTGTAGCCCGCCAGCCTCCTCTGTCCATGGGATTCTCCAGGCAAGAACACTGGAGTGGGCAGCCATTCGCTTCTCCAGGGGATCTTCCCAACCCAGGGATTGAACCTGCGTCTCCTGCATTGACAGACGGATCCATTACTGCTGAGCCACCAGGGGAGCCCTGCTTTGTTCTCACCTGTCATCTTTTGTCTCTGGACTCAGGTCTTTATGTTGTTGAGTGTGGGGGAGTCTACTGCTGTTCAGTGGTGTCAGAAAGGTCCCTTCTGGCACATTGTGATGTGTGTTGATGTAAACCCCTGGAAGCATTGAGCATCTTTAAGATCTAGGGGGGGAATCTGGTGGGGATGGGTTGCTTTATTCTGCCCTGAGTTGGGTTCTCCTTTGTAGCGGCTTTTAATGTCCTCCCCTCATAGGACACAGCCTGTCCACCAGAGGCCAGATCCCAGTGCAGGAGTAGAGGATGGGCTTTCCACCAGGCTGTGTGTGCTGTGTGCTGAGTCCCTTCAGTCGTGTCCAGGTCTTTGCAGGATCCCAGTGCAGGAGTAGGAGACGGGCTTTCCACCAGGCTGTGCATGGTGTGTGCTGAGTCCCTTCGGTCTTGTCCAGCTCTTTGCAACCCCGTGGACTGTAGCCTACCAGGCTCCTCTGTCCATGGGGATTCTCCAGGCAAGAATACTGGAGTGGGTTGCCATGCCCTCCTCCAGGGGATCTTCTGGACCTGGGATTGAACTCATATCTCTCATACCTCCTGCATTGGCAGCTTCTTTACCACTAGTGCCGCCTGTAGGGATGCAGCTGCAGAGTTGGCCACGTGACCTCAGGCCTTTCTCTACTTCAGTTTCGTAATCTGGTAAAAAGATGATGAAGTCAGCTAGTGTGAACCTGGGATGGGTTACTTGGTAGAGAATAAACAGTAGTTCCTGGAACACAAGGAGTACTCAGTAAGTGAAACTTTAGGGATTTTTAGCTTGTCTCATACAAGCTATTACATATGTACGTAATGGACACCCTGAGAATGACTTAAGAAAATTAAATAATTCATTATATTTCCAGAACACATCTTCTCCATATGCTGGATAATCTTGCTGCAGAGTGATTCACTCATTAATGCTGCCCTGAACAAAGCTAAATTAAAACTTGTGCCAGAAATTAATTTTTTTGTATCATTTTGTCCTGGCTGAAAACTACAGAAACGAAAGGATGAATCAGGTACTTAAGTATTCTGAAGCCGAGTATAAACACAGCTGTTACAGTGCAATGGAAGGATCACTCAGAGAAATTCATGGTACGAATGCAGCAGCCTCAACAGCTAAAGATGGAAGTGGACTGGGTACCCACTTGCCTGAATAGTTTCCCATATCCTGTATTTTTCCCACTTGATCTTTTTCTTGCGATGGCAGGTAGATTCTTACAATGAATCCACTCAGTGGATTCCACTGAGCCACCTGGGAAGCCCCATGCACCTTGCCAACCTAGTTTTGAGTGCCAACATAGTTCTGCAAGGCAGCCTTGCTATTTGGTAAATTGGGTTTTCGCCTTTGTATTAATTGCAGTCCAGAATCACAGCGGTTCCTGAGGATGAAAGATTGTTGAAATTCCAGATTGGGTGCTGCATTTCTCAGGTTATGAAGTTCAAGGAAAGATGTAATTATTTCCGAGTTTCCTCAGGTTCCTCTGTTCGACATAATGTTCTGACATACACAGAAGGGACAGCTCCAGATATGAAATGCAAATCAGTAGGGGCTGCCCCTGCAGCCGGAGCTGGGGTTAATCATGCAAATCTAACGCCGTGCTTGGTATTTCAAGAAAGGTTTTAGTTGAAGTCTCAAGCACATATTGATTTAAAATTCCTACTTCAGAGAGCAGTGTAACTTTTTTTTTCCAGCTTCAAATTTTAAAATATAGAAAGATTTGGAGACCCATTTAGTGACTGGATAGCCATCCATACTTAATAATCATGAGAAGTTGTGGGCGTGGGAGGGAAGGGTACCGAAAAGGATGTGATGATTTCTAAGCATTTTACATAATGTATTAGATCTAAACTTACTAATGTGCTCAAACAAATCCCTTTGCTTGGAATATGATTGAGTTGACTGGTTGTACATGTTTCCTGAATATCTGCTCTGGTCAGCGAAGATGGCTAAAACTGGCAAGGATAGACAACAAGTTTCTAACTTTGGGAATGATATAAAATTCCTTTGGAAGTGAGGCTGGGTACCAGAAAAAATGCAATTGTCTTGCTCACAAGTGCAAGCTGACACATTCTAAATAGCCTTTTCCACTGTGCACAATAGGGTCGGCTTATCTTTCCAAGAACAATAAAATTTCATGTGCTGCTGCCTGACATTAGAATTATTTTTGCGTATCTCCATATCGCTGACTGTCTTGTAAGTTAATCTCATCTCACATGAATTTTTCACCAGCTTCACTCTGATGTTGATAAAGGAGATGGTTCCATCAAATACATCTTGTCAGGCGAAGGGGCAAGTTCCATTTTCATTATTGATGAGAACACTGGGGATATTCATGCTACCAAGAGGCTGGATCGCGAGGAGCAAGCCTACTACACGCTTCGAGCCCAGGCGTTGGACCGGCTGACCAACAAGCCCGTGGAACCCGAGTCCGAGTTCGTCATCAAGATTCAGGACATCAACGACAATGAACCCAGATTCTTGGATGGCCCGTACACGGCAGGGGTTCCCGAAATGTCACCTGTGGGTGAGTAAGCACAAGTTGGTCTGGCACTATCTGATTTGGGGAGGTTTGTGTTTAAAATTAAATCATCATAAGTACTGGAAAAATATCACATTAATATTTGTATAGAAATGACTGTTTTGAGTGAGGGAATATTTGAGATGTGTTAGTAGCCAGTGTCTAAATTCTACTTTTTGACACATTATTTTATTTGTACAGAAATTCGGAAATTCTTCTTTTACACTGCTCAGTGTCTTCAAGAAATTACCTAGATCTTAGCATCCCTTTTCAATTTAGTATTTAAAATTTAAAAATGCGGGAAGCCCCTGGCAGACCAGTGGTGAGAATTTGGTGCTTTCACTGTTCAGACCCTGGGTTTGGTCCTTGATAGGGGAACTAAGATCCCACAAGCTGTGTGGTACAGCTTGCCAACCCCCGTCCTTCCCCCCCCCCAAAAAAAATTAAAATTATGCTTAAGAGGTTTAAAAAAAAAGCAACTTCCAAATAAACTTAATATCAAACCAAAAAATAAAAAAAGAAATCCAGACACATCCTTGTGATGATTTAGTTTTTTTTCTTTCTCCCCATGTTAGGCTAATAATTCACTATTCTAAGCCTGTCTCTAAGGCCAGGGTATCAGGTACTATCAGTGTAGCCAGGCTAACATTTGGTCTATTTCTTGTAGAGTATGCTTCAGCCCATAAATGTCCATCTACCTGCCACCAATCTTTTTGTAATTTCTCCAGAAACTTAGATGCGTGAGAATTTATACTCAAAAGTATACTGTTTATAATGATGGTAAAGTGATGCTCAGTATGAGATATATAAAAGAATAATGAAGGCTGTTTTACCAACAGGGCTTCTGACCATTGCCCCATGACTGGAAAAATAGAAAGTAGATTACCTTTAGTGTATACTGTATTTCAAATACTATTAAATTCTCTTTTAAATTCCACTTGTTTAGCTACCTTTGGAATAGTTTTCAGCCAGTGCGTAACTTAGATATGGATAATCTTGCAAAATAATAAAAAAAAAATTATGAGGCTAGAACAGAGACCAGTTGATTTATATATTTTATTTCCTATTGTTTATGGTGTTGAAGGAAGAAGTTTATTTAAAATAATAATGGAGCTTGTATTTTTACACCTATTTCAACTCAGGTCTTTAACTTGAAAGTTTTGTGAATACATGCTCAGTCATGTCTGACTCTTTGAGACCCCAGGGACTGTAGCCCAGGTTCTTCTGTCCATGGGATTTTTCAGTCAAGAATACTGGTGCGGGTTGCCATTTCCTACTCAAAGGTATCTTTGTGACCCAGGGATTGAACCTATGTCTCTTGTTTTTCTTGCATTGGCTGGCAGGTTCTTAACCACTGTGCCACCTGGGAAACCCTGAAAATGTTACCAATGTGATATAATACTTGACTGATTGTGATTTATTTTATTGATTGATTGTGATTTGTTTTACTTGAAATAAAGGTCATTGCATTCATTCCAGCTTTTCATCTGTACATCTGCTATGCAGGGAAATGGAACTGGAAAGATGTGTATTACATGTACCCTTTAGGGAAATCACAATTTAGTGACCCTGAATTTTTGTTTCTATCAGATGGGAGAGGGAACATTGTTTTGGGACTGTGACTCTAGCCGCTGAAGAAATAACTGAAAATGAACCAAGGGTGTTTGTGGTCAGCAGAAGTTCTGAACCACAGTGGCAGTGGCTGCCTATAATTATCTTTTGTGTAAACATTCTTTGACCAAACAGGCTTATTCACACCCTCTCAATACCACCCACACCTTCAGAATGCTTCCTGCTGCTTTCATTTAATGACAAAAACAACAACTATGATGCGAGCAACAATAACGAGATTTGGGAGGTTTTAGAGAAAAGAGTAGGCACACTGTCCTCCCCAGAGTAGTAATGTTTAGAGAAACAGGCGGTTTTGAAGTGTGTGTAAGCAATTCAGTTCAATGCTACAATTCTCCTGGGCATTTTTGGTATTTTTTGTGGGCTTGATAAGGCTTTCCTTTCCTAAGTAGAAGATAGCAGTGCAAATTGGATTAACGTGAGCTTTTTGTTCTAGAGGTTGAATAACGCACTGTAGTTCCAATGGTACCACTCTGATATCAAACAAAATGACTATTAGACACATGTGTAAGTTACTTTAGTTATTTGATCGACTCCAGCAGGGCCAGGACTTTTAGAAAATGATTTTCAAATGTCTTCAGGATTTATTTGACAGTGAGAGAGTTCACTGGATTAAGTATCCAAACTTGAGCTAAGCACAGTAAATGCTTATATAAAACATATCTTATAGATTTATTATGACTCTTTATCAAAATGTTTACTTGTAACCAAATCGTTATAATAGCCACTAAATGTGTGTGGTATATACAACACAAGTTTTCCCTGTATATTATTCAGGGCTATTTTTTGTTGTTCATTGTATACTAGCAAATTATGAGATCTGAGACCCTCATAGTCACCTAGGATTGCTTATTTGTTGTCAGAAAAGCATAGATAAGCACAAGAATGGGTGTGTGTGTCTATGTGACTGTATGTGTGTGTCATAAATTACTTAATGAACACTTCAGAAAAAAATTCCTGGTGACTTTCCTGGTGACTCAGATGGTAAAGTGTCTGCCTACAATGCGGGAGACCTGGGTTCAGTCCCTGGGTTGGGAAGATCTCCTGGAGAAGGAAATTGACAACCCACTCCAGTATTCTTGCCTGGAAAATCCCACGGATGGTGGAACCTGGTAGGCTACAGTCCATGGGGTTGCAAAGAGTCAGATACGACGGAGCGACTTCACGTTCAGAAAAAAAATACATACGACAAAATTTACTGAGGTATAGTTTTCATTATTTTGTTGCAAGTTGTTTTCCAATGAAGTAGGGAATGGGTACTTAAGCATATCACCAGAGTAAATATTGCTGTAAAGATGGTGAATTATAGAGGAAATTGAGAATATCAAAGTCATTGATTCTAACATTTTAAGATAGTCAAAATCTAGTTGTTAAAAAGATTTTTAAATATACATCATTCACCATTTGGTCCTGCCAAGCAGCCACATGGCACAATCTCCTGTCTACCAAATAAAAAAATAAATCTTCAGAATTTAAAAAATGACACTCACAATTTTTACCCAATTTGAAAGGAAATGGAATCAGTTAGGGAAATCATAATGTGGAAAAGAGAATAGATTTATAGTAAGATCAGCATTTAATGACTTATTTAAGGAATTTTGAAAGGAAGATCTACACAGGAATAGATCTAAAACATGAAAAACGCCATGTTTTCAAGAATTTATTAGAAACCAACTTGAGCCTTGAATGAATACATAAAGAGAGTTGTTTCATGCCCATCAACTAGGACATAAATGCTAAAATATCCTGTGCTTACATATTTAAACTAAGCAAATGTGGGTGCTTCTGCTAAGTTGCTTCAGTCGTGTCCGACTCTGCAACCCCATAGACGGCAGCCCACCAGGCTCCTCAGTCCCTGGGATTCTCCAGGCAAGAACACTGGAGTGGGTTGCCATTTCCTTCTCCAATGCATGAAAGTGAAAAGTGAAAGTGAAGTTGCTCAGTTGTGCCCGACCCTCAGGGACCCCATTGAATGCAGCCTTCCAGGCTCCTCCATCCATGGGGTTTTCCAGGCAAGAGGACTGGAATGGGGTGCCACTGCCTTTTCTGAAGCAAATGTGGGTAGCTAATATTTTTAAGATGAGATTCCAAGTGGAAATGAAAACAACAGATCAGACTAAATGCTTTCTATCTGGAATAAGTGAATGCATAGTAAAAGGAAGAAGCCATACGAGATTCTATCATACAAAATGTAGAAAAGCAACCAATGTTGTGACTTTTCAGGTTATCACATGTTTTCTTCTTTGGGAGGGTTTGGTTTCAGTGTTCATTTCATGCTTTTGTTATAAGTCGATTAGTGAAATGAAAAAAACTGCTAAGAGATAGAGTAGCCACCCAATATCCAGTTAAATATGCCAATCAAATATTCTTTATTAACTCACTCAGTTACTGAAGTTCCCATTTCTGTTGCTGCAGCAGTAGGGTTGCCCCATGATTTGAGTGTCAAGGTGCTAGAATCTGTCATGCTGCTTTTTAGACTATGATTGAGACTTAGAGGTTGCTCTTGTAGACCTTGATGGATGAGATGCTTAAAAGTTGAGTCCCACCCAATTCTGAAAATATATCCCTGTATAACTTGGCATTGTCAGTCCTAATTTTTTTAACCAACATCTTTTCGTATCCCTTAAGTATTTCTGAGGAATTATCATTTATCATCTTCTGGAGTTTGTCTTCGACACAAAGATGTATCCATTTTTCACATACCTGAGAAAAAGAACGAAAACTGGAAAGCATCTTTATATCTTTACACTAATGCAGCATCTTTAGTGTTCGGTGATTTCTCTTGTTTCATGGCATTTGGGAGTTTTTAATTCATTGATTTTGGATTGTCATGTAGGGACCTCAGTGGTGCAAGTGACAGCGACGGATGCCGACGATCCTACATATGGCAACAGCGCTCGAGTGGTCTACAGCATCCTGCAGGGTCAGCCATACTTCTCAGTGGAACCCAAAACAGGTAAACATTGACCTGTGACTCTCCTTGTAAAGTCATTTTTCCTTTCTTGGCATAGATTTAATAATAGTTATTTTGATTCAATGTGGTTGAAACTGATGACACTCTATTGTTATTGTGCGTTTCTCAAAATGTGTACCATGATAATAAACAGCATATTATTTATAGAGCCATTAGCACCTTTAAAAAATATTTTACTACATTGATCAGAATTTCTATCAAAATTAGGCAAAATTTGAGCTATTGAAAGTTTTTCAGCTGCTCTTGACTCTATAAGAAAACATTGAATATTTACCTCTGCAGTGTTTCAATTTATTTTCTTTAATTAACTCACATAGGAATTACACACAGTAGAATTTTAAATCACCAGCAAAATCTCCCTGCCATGCAGTAGAATACATAGTAGTTACAGCTTCTCCTTCCAGAGGCTGGCTTTCTCAGGGAAATTAGCGGAAACATAACAATTAGGATGATGATCTGCTAAATCAAAAACTAAATTAAATGACTTTTTTTTCCACTTTAGAAGAAAAAAAAAATGTGGGTTGCAAAACTGGCTGGGTAGAAAATGTAGTTGTTTGGCTAGATGTTCTGTTTCGCTTTGAAGATGAAATGGTTTATATTCAGTAAGGCTATAATTTGGAGCACTGTTTTCTTGGTTATAAAATAATAGTTTATTATGCATCTCTGGCTGTTGGTATAGGGCAGTGTGAGTGGCTGTGAGCCATTGCTTTTCTTCGCCACTGAAAAAATGCAAAATTTCTCTGTATTTTAGTAATTTATCTTTTTTTTAATTTTTACTTTTACTTTATTTTACTTTACAATACTGTATTGGAGTAATTTATCTTTATCATGGAGAAGAATGCCTCTTCAAATAGCCAAGTTTATGATCTTGAATCATTGATGATACTTAGGATCCTAAATGAATATTTTAATGCCACTCACCACCCTGTTTTCCATATTATAAAAAAATGGCAGTATTCATTCATTCTCAAATCACTGTGTGGTAGGGTACATATTTTAAATGTCTTTTGAGAATGACAGCTGTAATGTGCAAAAACAGACGAATTCAAGGCCAGCTCATCAGTCATTAGAATGTTCACAGAGGCTGCATTGCGTGTTTTATACCAGTGTTGTGATGAAGTTTGGAAGCTGCCTGAAGAGTCTGACNGACCTGGGTTCGATCCCTGAGTTGGGAAGATCTGGAGAAGGGAAAGGCTACCCACTCCACTATTCTGGCCTGGAGAATTCCATGAACCGTATAGTCCCTGGGGGTCACAAAAAGAGTCGGACACGACTGAGCAGCTTTCACTTTCACGTTCACAGTCGTAACAAGGAGCTCCTTCCGTATACACTGCTCCTGAGTGTTCCGTCGGTGTTGCGGCTTACGGTGTGGAGGAGCCTCCCTGCTGTCAGGGCTTTCTGAGGATGTCACCTCACAGCTTACAGCAGTCCCTTCCTCAGTCCTTTCTGCTTGATATGATGCCAGCTCTGAAATCCTTTGATGTTCCAGAACCTTCCATCTTTACTACTGTTGGCTCTTCTCCGTCTTTTTATGGTTCTGTAATATGCCTCCATGAGTGTGAACAAGCTCCGGGGGTTGGTGATGGACAGGGATGTCTGGCTTGCTGCGGTGCATGGGGTCACAGAGTCCAACACGACTGAGCGACTGAATTGATAGGCTTCACTTACAGGGAAAGAAACCAAATAATACAAATCTTAAGGAGAAAATTAAGGGGAAAAATTTATTAGGCAGAGATTTACGTGAACATCTAATGTAAATTGAACCCACACAATGTGAAAAGCCCAGCCCCGTGTTACCAGGCTCATGTGGTTGCCTAGATTCCTGAGACTAACCCAAAGCTTGACTGAGTAGGCTGCATGCATTCATAATTGTTTGGTTCCCTAAACCAGGGCAGACTTCAGAAATGGCTCTTGTCTTATTACATGTAGTACACATACAAATTCTTAAGGAAATCCATGACAACAGAACATGCTTGAAAATTGATGGCGGGTAGGACATCAGAAAATCATCTGAAAATTTATTTCCAGACTAAAAACCAGACAGTTGTTGAAAAATAGCAGTGATAAATTTGCTTCATACATAATACATTTTGTGAACATCAATTATAAATATAAAAGTAAATGAGAAGCTCTGGGTTACTGGGTCAGATGATACATCCATAGAGAAATTATTATTCAAAAAGCCAAAAATCTGGGCCAGTCTCTTTTTCTAAAGAGATCCAGGGTATATTCTTTTCATCATAAATGGCTTAAAATTATTGATTATTAAAACAATGCTATTATCTCCCATGAAAGCCTCATGGAACTGAAAGGCTATGACTAGACAAGACTGGCTTTTACCACTTTAGGGACACAGTATAAACAATTTTCTCTGTGTGTGTCTGTCTATATAATATTCACCAAAATGCAGATCATATCCAGTTTATGAGAATTCTTTTCCAAATGAAGACAGCTTAGACTCAAAAGTTAAAAACTCACAAAAGCCATAGAACTAGAAATCTATTAGGTTTGAATATTCTTATTTAAATTCAGTTCTCACCTAGTTATTTCTCTCTTATAAAAAAAATGTTAATAATTGAGGTATTTGGAAATTACCTTTGCCCCCTGCATTTCTTTGCAAACTCTGTGATGATTTTTGCTTTGGAAAAGTGTTATTTATAGGATCACTTGTGAAGAGACAATTAGAAGTGTGAAAAATAAGTGAGTAACTTTGACTACCAGACTTTTCCCCTGATAATTCTGTGTTTTCTTTCAAATAATACCACTAAGCAAAACCGTGAGAAGATAAGGCAGCTGTATTTTCTTTGCTGGTTAATTGAAATGCTATGGACCTTTCTTCTTTATAACTATGCAGGATGCAAACTCACTTAAACATATTGAGAAATTAAAAGTGAAAACTGAATGGATAGGAAATTGCTTTAGAATTTTGTTAATATTTTATCATCTGTATGAAACTATTACTTGTGTGTTTAATGTGAAACACACTCTTCAATATTATCTTATGAAATGCACTATCAAATATTCAAGATTGTCAATGCTTAATTTATTTTAAAAATATTATAAATAAATACAGTTAGGATAGGAAGAAGAAGAAGAGAAAGAAAAAAGGTAAGAAAAAGAAGAAAAGTATGTAAGTCTCAGGAATCTTAGAGATTGTTAAGCTTGGTAACAGTGAGTCTTATTGTCGTCAATACTCAATGTCTTCAATATTAGAGTTAAGGGAAGTACTGAAAAACAGACATGAAATATTCATAGAATCATTATGGTTTTCAGAAGAATATCTACATCTCAGACAGTTCTCCGTGAACCAAATGGGTATGTGACTCTGTTTCTTTTGATGATCATTGTGATGGTTTAGAGATTCTCTATAAGCAGTGTGCAGATAACTAAAAGAGTTCAGTGAAGGAGTTAAAGAGACCTTGTATTGGTGTGGTTATAGCAGCAACGTCTAGTGTAGTGTATTAGAATAAGTGATTGTTAAAACAGCAGTGACAATAAATGGCCTGCGTGCTAAGTAGCTTCAGTCATGGCCAACTCTTTGAGACCTCCTGGACTGTAGCCCACCAAGCTCCTATGTCCATGGGATTTCTCCAGGCAAGAATCCTGGAGTGGGTTGCCATTACCTACTCAAGGGGATCTTACCGACCCAGGGATTTGACCCACATCTCTTGTGTCTCTTGAATTGGCAGGTGGCAATAAATGGCCTGTCAGATGTAATTTAAATGCTTAAAATATTGATGCATTATAGGTGTATATGTGTATATATGTGTATATGTGTGTTTGTATTTGATAGATACTGCTCAGAACTAAATAAAAATGTGGCTTCTTAAGATGGTATGAGTGTTATTTAACTAGGAATCTTAACGTACTGGGACCAATAATATATTGTTTAAATTACCCTTAAATTATTGAAAGATAATTTCATCTCTTTCCCACTGCTGGAATAGTTACTAAAGTGTTGGATGTTGTGATGAATAGGGCAGACCCAGGTATATTATAATACAGGCTTGTAACTTATACTTATGGCTGAAATATACACAGACCATTATTATATGTGTCAATTGAAGAGTCAACATTCAAATAATTTAAATTGGCAACTTTAAAAAGCATTTTATAAATTTGGAAGGTATAAAGACATTTTTATGGTGAACATGAACAACATTTTAAAATGGCAGCTTTTAAAAACATTTTATAAATTTGGAGGGTATAAAAATATTTTGTGCCAAACATGCAGAAAAAAGAATGTTTATTCCAATTTGTTTATAATCATTTTCTTCCTAAAGAACCATCCTCTCTCAGACAGCCCAGTTTTTCTCCTGAGAAGTCCATGATACCACAGTTCCTGTCCCTCAGGTCTGAGTCATTGGGGATTTAAATTCTGACTTAAATTCTAAAAGTTAGAATCTTTTAACAAAATAGATTGCTGAACGAAAGAGTTCCAGTTATGTAGGTAAAACATTATCGGAAATGATTAAAGTACAAGAAGTGATTAAGTAGGATTCTAGACTTCTTACTGTATCTAATTAGCAAAGATGACCTCCTGTTTCTAGTCTCAAGATCTGTATAGAGCAATATCGAATAGATGCGTTTTCATTTGTTATGATCTCTATGTGCATATACTGAGTCTGACTCTTTGCGACCCCATGGACTGTAGCCCACCAGGCTCCTCTGTCCATGGAATTCTCCAGGCAAGAATACTAGAGTGGGTTGCCATGCCCTTCTCCAGGGGATCTTCCAGACCCAAGGATCGAACCCCAATCTCCCTCATTGTGGACAGATTCTTTACCATCTGAGCCACCCGGGAAGCCCAAGTATATTATATTAAGTATATGTATTATTTTATATATGTGTGTGCTTTCTCAGTTGCTAGGTAGTGTCTGGCTCTTTGTGATCCTCTGGACTGTAGCCTCCTTGGCTCCACTGTTGGTGGAATTTTCTAGGCAAGAATACTGGAGTGGGTTGCCATTTCCTTCTCCAGGGGATCTTCCTGACCCATGGTTTGAACCCATGTCTACTGCATTGGCAGGTGGATTCTTTACCAGTGGGTGATCACAGCAAAACTAAATTTTACTCATAATTATTCTATTTTCTCATATATTTATATAATAATTGGTTATTAATATAAAACCACTTATTTACTGCAGCAGTGATTGTTGTTCAAGCCATCTTGTCAAACAGCATGGAGTTCTGAAGTCATTTTCTTACATCTCTGAAGTCTTCAAGGTTCTCATTAAATACAGTTGATTAGAAAGAAACAGCAAAACACATTGATGTTTTTAGTATCTTGATTTTCATGAATACAGTCAGTCTCATAGTTAATACTTTTTCTCAGGTTTTTATAATAACAGATACAGCCTAAAGTCTATCCAGCAACATAGTTTGCAATACTGTTTTGTTTGTTAAACATAAATGACACATTCTATCATTTATAGAATACGTAGTTACTTTGCTGAGAGAGTAATAGCCACAATAGCTGAAAGGATTTATGGTGATTTTACATCACTGGGAATTAAGATATTGGAGAGGGTGAGGGAGAAAAAGATTTCATTGTCATATATTTTACAGGCAACTGCCCAGTCTTCTAGAGTAGATTTTATTTAAACTGGTATTTTTTGAGTCATATTTCCAAAAAACTTAGAGATAATGCTCTCTCTACCCTGGTCTTCGATATTACAGTGTTTTCTGTGTTTTGTAATGTTTATATAATTGTTATATCTCTCTGGTCTTTAATATGCTTTAAAGTTATACAAAACAGCAGAAGGCAGCCACTCAAGCTATTTCTACCTATATCAGTGTTCTTTGCTAGTATAAATGCTGTGATTCATGATGCATTTTACTGGGATTTGAAATTTTTCAGGAGTCATCAAGACCGCCCTTCCAAACATGGATAGAGAGGCTAAAGACCAGTATTTGCTTGTTATTCAGGCAAAGGATATGGTTGGTCAAAACGGAGGGCTCTCTGGAACCACGTCTGTCACCGTGACCCTCACTGATGTCAACGATAACCCACCTCGCTTTCCTCGAAGTAAGCTGTTCCGTGGCATGTGACAAGCATGCTCCCTTTCCTTGCCGGATTATAGGAATGTCTTTAAAAAGGAATTTTCCCAAATACGTCTCAAATAATTAATCTCAATTACATTCTCTTCCAATTTTGTTTTATCAGGGACTTAATTTTTAATTCAGTAATATGAAATAATAAAGGTATTGGAAGCAAATAAAAGCAATTATACCTTGTATTCTGTCTTAAATGTAATTTTTCTTTCTTTTAGCACACTTTGAATACTAGACAGTTATTAAGTTTGTTTACGTATGAGTCTTTTTGTCAAAGACATGCTGCTCTACATTCTGTAAGCTCTGAGGTTGTTCCCCATTATTAATAGTAACATTCAAATATACTTCATGAATTCTATATACTAAAAGTACTGTTTTATTTGTAAAGATTTTAAAAAAGAATACTGAACTTTCTCATTCCACACTTTTTTTTAAACAGTTTATGAACCTTGAATGTTCCTTTTGCTACCTACCACATCTGTTTTAATGCAAACACTCAGTGTTTCAAAAGAAACCAGTTCAAAGAACCAGAAAACCACATTCCCTCTGTTTAGTTTCTTTAAGCAAAGTGGCATTTCTTTTAACCAAGTAAAAGGAAAAAAAAAGAAAATTTTTCTTAGGTAGAGGTGTCCTTTTTTTCCAAGTATGTGTGGTATTCCCTAGAACACTCAAGAAAGGAAGAAGAATTGTGTAGATCACAGTATCTTTAAATGCTTTTCTGAGAGGCTTATGTCAAACAAAGACAGTTTCTCTGGAGATATGATGGTCACTATGTTTTCCTTCAAATACTGCTTCTTTAGATGTTTTATTCTTATTTTACATATTTTTAATATTTAGGTTATTGTACAACAGACATTTTGATACCTCCTGGCAAAATAAAGTTATCCTAAGTTTAGCATTAAAAAAAAAAAAGAATCTAGCCTTAATTGTGTGCTTAGCTGCTTACAATGGGGGAGGAGAGGAAGACGGAAGAATAAACATAACAATCTGATTATATTTGGCTCAGAATTAACTGTTTCTCTTCTTTAGAGAAATAAGAATTGACACAGATTGTTTTGTGATTTCAGTTGTCATGATTTGATACGATAGAGCATGAGTTTTCTAGCTTAATAAACACTCTCCTGGAGAAGGCAATGGAAACCGACTCCAGTACTCTTGCCTGGGAAATCCCATGGATGGAAGAGCCTCGTAGGGTGCAGTCCACAAGGTCACTTAGAGTCAGACACGACTGAGCAACTTCACTTTGACTTTTTACTTTCATGCATTGGAGAAGGAAATGGCAACCCACTCCACTGTTCTTGCCTGGAGAATCCCAGGGATGGGGGAGCCTGGTGGGCTGCCGTCTCTGGGGTCGCACAGAGTCGGACACGACTTACAGTGAAGAAAGCCAAAAATATATCATTAACTTTTTCATTTTGACTGGGATTTTCTTTGTCTACCCTTTAGTTACTATTTTAAGCTTGAAAATTTTGGATTTTTCTAAGGAATTTATAGATATGTGAAAGGGGTCACTCAAAAGTGATGCTGTGATTATTTTTTAAAAATCAGTAACTATTAACAAAATGTATAGAATTGCAAACACCAAGGTTCTTATTCTAGCATGTAGCGCAATTCATGGGGTCGCAAAGAGTCAGACATGACTGAGCAACTGAACTGAACCTTCATTTGGATACAATTTCCTTTCTCTGTTTCTCTTAGAGTATCCTTTCATTTTTCTTCATAAGAAAGTGCAGATACAACACAGTTAGCAGCCAAAAGGAAACGGAAAGGGTGAGAAAGCAGGAAACAGTAGATGATTAAAGGGAAATTTTGAAGGGGCCATTTCCTGGTTTCAAAGCGTTCTTCATCTGCTTCCCAAGCTGGTTTTCTTTTCTTTTTTTTTGACTTGAGGGATGGTAAAGAGTTTTTACAAAAGAAAGTTTGAAAAAGTTACTCTTCCTTTTTTGCTTCTCTTTCTTCCTGTTCAAATAACATAGTCTCTGTTCTTGTACTGTTGTGCCCTGAGTTTAATGTACAAGTCATACTTAATATTGCATTTTATCAACTTCCTTGTCCAGTTTCCTGAAACTTTTTCAGTTAAAGATACTATTGTGGAAATTCTAACATTAAGGAATGAGAACTAGTTAGGCTCATTTTTTGCACATTTGCAGTCTAAGCTATACTATTTTAAATTTTAAATATTTATATAAATTAATTTCATATTATTTATATTAGACTCAGTGTTAATTCTGTTTACAATTTAAGTTTTATTTTTATCATTAAAAGTGATATATATCTCACCACTAGAAATACTGATATGGAGTACTTCTTATGCTTTTCCCCAGGCTGTCTTTGACATTAATTATTATGTAATCATTTCCTTAGAATTTTTAAAGCTGTATGAAACTTATCATTTGTCTCATATTGCCTTATCATCTTATTTTATAAAGACATAAAAGCAAATTAAGCAAAGAGGGTTCAAGATAGCCAGATAATTAAATTTTATTGGTTAGTTTGGTATCAGATTTTGTTCATTTCTTGTTCTTAATTTCACAGGGTCGTACCAATATAACGTCCCAGAATCATTGCCAGTGGCTTCCGTTGTGGCCAGAATTAAAGCTGCTGATGCAGATATAGGAGCTAATGCTGAAATGGATTATAAAATTGTGGATGGTGATGGGTTAGGGATTTTCAAGATTGCCGTTGACAAAGATACACAGGAAGGAATCATTACTATACAGAAGGTAATATTTTCTTTATTTTTATTTCTTGTGAGGATGATAGCATAGAGAATTACTGAAAAGCCACATCTGCTTTGATGGAATAATGTAGTAGACACATTGAATGGGAGTTTGGAACCATTGTTATTTTATGTTTAGGGGTAGAAAGCTACTCATTTAGTTACAAGTGTTGGCACTGTAGAGAAAAAATTGGGTAACAGTTGTAATTAAGGTCTAACAGTTCTATTCTCTGAGTAAACCCACAGCCCTTATCCATAGGTCTAGAGGTAACAGTAGGACTTACTGGCCAAAGTGCTATTTAAAGTGACCTACTTGAAGAGATTAATATTCTTCATTGTTGACTGATAATGAAACCCTAAAATCAGCCAAAGGGCCTTCCCCGGTGGCTCAGTGGTTAAAGAATCTGCCAGACGATGTAGGAGACACAGGAGATGTAGGTTTGATCCCCAATACCCTGGAAGTGAAAATGGCAACCCACTCCAATATTCTTGCCTGGAAAATCCCATGGACAGAGGAGCCTGGCAGACTACAGTCTGTGGGGTCACAAGAGTTGGACATGACTTAGCAACTAAACCACCAGCTGTATTGTCAGCTATTCTTTTTTAATATTTATACTTATTAAATTATTTGAAAAATTTATACAGAGCATGGAAAATTTATGAAACCTATTATAAAGATAAGTGCAAAGAAGATTTTAAAAAATCATTATACTCCAAAATAAAAACTGTTTGCAAATTAACTCCCAACTCTGATTAGATATGGGGTAAAATGAGCTCCCTCTTTTCTGTATAGACATGATCTTTGACAAATCTTTAAAAAAAAAATAAGTCAAAAAGGAATTGTTCCAGAATATAGTCGTATTTTCTAAATGCCTGAAACACTAAAAATTAAAGCATGTATAAAAATGTCTACACTCAAGACTCTGGGATTCTATGCTACTGTGACAATCCAGGTGTATAACTGTGTAATTAACATCTCTCAATAATTAACACACATCAACAAAGAAAGCTATGTTTTAGTTGTTATAGGAAAACATATGTTTGATTTCAGGCCAATAGGCAAAACATTTCTGCAGTTATTTCCAGTGGACAGCTGCTGTTTTAGCTCAGCTGGTGGCAATCTGTATAAAAAAGTTTTAATAACTAGGATAGGCCAACTGTTGGTAAAAATTTGTTGTCTAAAAGGAAAGGAATGCACTGGGATGCAGTCATGTTCAAAGATTTCAAAGACTCATCTGAAATCAATCTGCTCATATTCAAGAAGTTTTAAATATTTATTGGAATTTTTTTTGAATACATGCATATATTTCATATGATATGATTCAATATGATATGCTCTCATATTGAGATAGCATAAATCATGGAAGAAATAAACACAAATTCATGTATTTGATATGAGATATTTGATTCAGTAATTGAAAAATTTTATACTCAATTTCTTAATATTATTTCTAGAAGTTTTAGAGAATTAATTAAAAAAAAAAACCTGTAAGAAAACTGTACAAGAATGCATTTAATCTTAAAGCATAAAATTCATTAAAAAAACTACAAAGTAAAACTTACTGATAACTTAAAATGATATAAAAGTAACATGAATGGTTATTACTACTGTTCTAGATAGTGGTTAGTATCTGCTAGGATTCATTTTGGGTAATTTAAAGGCTTCATCTTAACTTGCTTTCTCAACATCTCATGAAGGTATTAAGTACAGTGAACATATGGAATCATTATAAAATGTGGAACAAAAGAATGTATAGATAATGTTTGATATTTTCAATTTATAGAATCTTGTGCTTCATCAAAATGATGTGGTGACATTTTCTTACTATATTAGCAAATACGAGAGACGATTATATAAAATATTACTTAAAAAGCAGAATTGAAAATTTTACACACTCTTTGTTTCAAATTTTATTTCATTTTTAGAAAATACCGGATTGCAGGAAAACATTAAAATGTTAACCATAACTGTTGCTGGATCTTCACTGTTTTTCAATATATAATATGCATTAGTTATTGTTATAATTATGTTATTAGGTTCATAAGAATATTAAATAGCCAAATCAAAATATGTTTCATGATAGTATTTTGTGGTCTGTTTTGAGGCTTGATGAAAATTTCCTGTCCAAATGCAGTCATTTGTCACAGAGATGTCAGATAGTAGACTAAAATGTAGTGTATTATTGGAGCTATCTAAGGTATTAAAAAAGACATTGTCCTCTGTCTAATGAATTAAGACTCAAAAACATTCCAAATTCTATAAACATTTAGATTCATGTATTTTTTATTTTTGATACAGATTTTCTACCCATGCACAGTCAACTAAGTAATGTTTTATACCTAATAAATGGCCAGTAATTGCTAAGGATTTATCAGTTTATCATATGAGAAGTTAGCTAAATGCTTCAATAATTTCTTACACTAAACATGGAATCAAAATTATGTTATTTTCAGTTTAAATTACTGACAAAAATGAATTTTATTTACTGCAATGACTTCTAACATATGAATATTGTCTAATTTTTATTAGTCTATTTTTTTTAGTGTTTCTCTTCCTTTGTTTTCTGATATAATGTCAGTGATTGTCTTTGGATAATTAAGCACATTCAGTATACAGGGTAATCTTGAGAAATAATGATGGTGGGACATTTTACAGTTTTACCGTTGTGGCATAGATAACCAGTAAAATATTTGATAGTTTAATAAAGAGAATCTTGTTCATTTTGGACTCCGTAAAGTGTAGGACCAAGTCGATCATCTAGATATCAAGGGTCAAAAAATCATATTTAGGTTAAATGAGCTTCTTAAAAAAAAGTCCTTTGAGAACTAGGTATAGACTGCCAACATGATATTATGTATCATATTGGGTCTAGTAAAAGTGTATAGAAACATAGAGATGAGTAATGGTGTATTACCTGAGATGCTTGGTTAAGCTTGCTATGCTTTACTAATGTGGAAGATTGATCTGATGTTGTTTGATCTTCATGTAGAAGATATATTTTCCACATCTTCTTGGGGTGAAACCATTATGTTCAGAAAACAAAATAGTCTTCAATAACAGATAGCATGAGACTAAACTGTGTAGTTTCATGACATTTTAATGACTATTAACTCATTATAAGAGAATTTATGTGTATTAAGACAGAGTATCCGGAGCCTTGTATATGATAAAAGTAAAATTTAAATAGACCTATAGTGTTTATAATGTGCAGGTAATATCTGCATAGAAGTAATTGGCAATAATGATCTCTTAGTTTTCTTCATGCTAAAGATCTTTAGCGGTAGCAAATGTTCCTTGATGGGGCTTTGCTTGTGACTCAACCTGCCAATGCAGGAGACACAGGTTTGATCCTTGGGTAAGAAAGATCACTGGAGAAGGAAATGGAAACCCACTCTACTATTCTTGCCTAGGAAATCCCATGGACAGAGGAGCCTGGCAGTCTTCAGTTCAGTCTCTCAGTTGTGTCTGACTCTTTGTGACCCCATGGTCTGCAGCACCCCAGGCCTCCCTGTCCATCACCAACTCTTGGAGTTTACCCAGACTCATGTCCATTGAGTCAGTGATGCCATCTAACCATCTTATCCTTGGCCATCCCCTTCTCCCCTTGCCTTCAATCGTTCCCAGCATCGAGGTCTTTTCAAATGAGTTGACTCTTCGCATCAGGTGGCCAAAGTATTGGAGTTTCAGCTTTAACATCAGTCCTTCCAATGAACATTCAGGACTGATTTCCTTTAGGATGGGCTGGTTGGATCTCCTTGCAGTCCCAGGGACTCTCAAGAGTCTTCTCCAACACCACAGTTCAAAGCATCAATTCTTGGGTGCTCAGCTTTCTTTATAGTCCAACTCTCACATCCATACATGACCACGGCAAAAACCATAGCTTTGACTAGATGGACCTTTGTTGACAAAGTAATGTCTCTGCTTTTTAATATGCTGTCTAGGTTGGTCATAACTTTTCTTCCAAGGAGTAAGCGTCTTTTTATTTTCATGGCTGCAGTCACCATCTGCAGTGATTTTGGAAACCCCCCAAAATAAAATCTGGGGTTGTAAAAGAGTTGAACAAGACTTAGTGACTAAATAGCAACAGTGTTGCTTCAATCTTTCCTCCTACCCTCTTTCTCCAGACAGTTCTGCATAAATAATAGATAATCAGGATAAATACCTGGTATACATCAACTTAATTTTTATTTCCAAAGTTCCCTCCACCCACAAATTCCTTTTTAAAAATTATAATTTTCACTGTCTGCTAATGCATTCTAATGCCTAACCAACCCAACACAGAGTTCTTACCAATACTGAAATAAACAAATGTAAAACATGACTCCTCTAAGAGTTAATTAAAAACAGTGGAAATGGTATATTTACTTTGCATGTCAAGCTTAGTGATCAGAAAACTTGTTTAACTTGACAAAATTGCTTATGGTATTATATATTAATCTAGTTTTTAGATGAAAAACTATGAAGTCATAATTCTTTTTTCATTTTGAGCAGCTATTTATTCAAAATGCAATTCATTTTTTATGTGCAGTGACTACACTTAGCACTGTAGCTCAGCAATAATCCAGGCCTTCTCCTTTCTCAAAACCTCAAATAAAGCTCATATTCTGACTGCTTACTTGGACATCAGAGAGCTATTTTTGGACCCCCTAGAATTATTTAGACTTGTTTTTGCTAGATGCATGTCCCACTACTCCTAGTTTTATGCAGTGGTCTGGAGTAGACACTAAGCCACTTAATTCCTAGAAGCAATGTCAATTTTTTTCTGGGTCTTCGAATATTTCCTTCTGCTGTTGGACTCTCCTGTGCTCAGCCACTCCTGCGTACACTCTTCCTCATCTTTTAAGACTGGAAAATCACTCCTATTCTTCCTTCTTTAAACTAAGTAGGTAAACAGAGGTTGTAAAATTGTCTGTACAACAATTTGTCTTTCTAGTTCAAGGAAGGGTGTATGTGCACACATGCTTTCCACTGTTGGGCACTGGTTTAGTAAAAATGTAATACTGTGGGGTATTTTTCCTTTTCTTGTTTTTTTGTAGATGTTAGCTATGGTCACAGTGATTTGGGTAAATAGCCAAGGTCCTGTAGAAGTGCCTAAGCGAGCCCAGGCCCCATCTGCCAGCCAGCTGGTCAGTCCCTGCTAGTCACTCAAAGATTTGAACATGACCTAAGGAAGATGCTGCACAGTGGATCAGTAGTGTCATTCTGCAGGTTAGCAGGGAAAAGGGGACTTTCTTATGGAGGTAACCACCTGTGCAGGGGTTATCATATGAGATAGAGGATATCATATGAGCATGTTAAGCTCAGAGAACAAAAGTAGGGCAGATTTCTTGGAGTATGGTGTGGAAGGGGGTGTTGATACCAGATGAAGCGTAATATATATAAAAGGGTGTCTTTATGCCTTCTTTGCAAGAACCCTGTTACAAATGTACAATGGTTTGCAAACAAGAATGGCTTACAAATAATAAATAATAAAAGGTATTTTACTTTTAGCTATTATAAAATATACTATGGAATAGAAAGTTATATTTTCTAATTTCTCTTGAACCCTTATCATTGGGACAGTTATTCTAATTCATTAAGAATCTCTCTTCTTTTCAAAGCACTGAATTGTAATGGTATTTATTTAAACATTTATTAAAAATGTTACCACTTTTCCTGGCCTGTCAAGTAGCACACTTTTTTAATTTTTTAATTTTCGTTAAATTTAAATCCTTGAAGGTTTTCTAGTCTCTTGCCCTTTCTTGATCCATAATAGATCTGGTGTATATGTATGTTTGTTTCTATTCTCTTTGGCATTCCCCTGAGGTTGGTTATCACTGCTTCACTCTGAAACTATTTTTTATTGTTTATGAGCTCACAATCTGAATTCTAGCTTTTTAATGTTTAAATCTGACCTTTTTAGTTAAATTATTCTTTAGAAATTGCTATTCAAAACTCAACACCATTTTATTTTTATTATTCTAGCTAGTTTGTAAAGAAGCTACTTTACTATAAATTATTTTATACCTTATATAAAATAGTATATACTTTATATAGTATAAATACTTTATATAGTATAAAATAGTACTTTACTATTAAGACAGAGTGGTATGACAAATTGAAAGGAAGTGGTAAAATATTAATTGATAAAGTTTTAGATTTAGAAAATTCTAGAAGAATGCATTAAAAAAGTATTAGAATTCAGGAGAGATTTTACTACTGAGAATTACAAAAGTAAATTTCAAATCAGTAGCTTCATTATAGTTCATGAGAACAGGTGTATGAACTGTTGTCTTCAACCCAACCACATGGATTTAACCCTCTAGGGGCTGCATGTGGAATATCCATCCTTCTTGTCTGTATCCCTAAACCTTCTGTGTTATTTTTAATTATTTTAAAAAGTTTTATAAACTGTGCTCAGTGTGAGCTCACAAAGGCAGTCTTTACTCCCAAATCCAAGTGATTTTCCATTATGAAAGTGTCCATGGAACTCTCCAGGCCAGAATACTGGAGTGGGTAGCCTTTCCTTTCTCTAGGGGATCTTTCCAACCCAGGGATTGAACCCAGGGCTTCCACATTGTGGGCTGATTCTTTTTCATCATGAAACCAACACTATTTTGGTTCTCAACTTCAGAAGCATCTATATATATATATATATATATTTATATATTTATATTTTAACTAAAGTCTCTCTCTCTTTGGAGTGGTTTTCTCAGAATGAAGGCAGTCTCTTCTTAAGATATGATGATTCTCTCTGTCAAGAAATAGCAATTGTTCATGGCCCTCAAAGACAGGATTTTGGCTTTCAGTTCTGCTTACCAAGATTTCAGTAAAATTGGGGTGTATATTCTTTTCTAGGTAAAAGGTTTCCAGAGACCCCTCAGAGTGATCAGAGTCTGAGAAAATGTCTGAGTCCCATAAATTCACTGTTCTTTTCATGACTAGATAATAGTAGAATCATTTGTGAAATTTAGAATGGATTTCTGAATATGAGTCACAAGAGCATTCTGACTAAAATCAAGAAATTCTGAAAGAAGACAAAGCTTTCTTCCATTGTTCTCAGAATATGTTAAGATTTTCAGAGATAAATAAGAGAATGCTGCAGGCAGTCCATAAAAAATGAATCATTTGTTGAAAAGTTTTCCAGGCTCTCCTAACTTTAGGAAAACATTTACAACTAGGCACTGCTAGGATGTTAATGAGCACTTTGTTCAAGATGTATTTGTTCTGATTATTGTGTGTCTTAAAATACTACTTCACATTTGGATAATAGTGTTCTTATGTCCATTTACGTAGAGTCATTTCTATTGGAATTAGGTTATTTTGTACCTGTGAACCATGCTTGATAATCATCTGAACCTACTTTCTTTCTACTCTATAGTATAATAAAACTTTAGTCCATTGCTTTTTCATAAACAATGCACCATCATAGTTAAAATGAGATTCATTCTAGTTTGAGCAAGTTATTATCCTATTTTGAAATATCTATGTATACTGTACTTTGCATATGGGTAAATTTAGCAGCAGGGAGAAAGAAAGACAGTCTTTTTCTAAAGCATACACTAGTTAGAAAAAGAAAAATAAGTACAGAATTATGAAAGACTACCTTCAGTTATATGGGATTCCCTGGTGGCTCAGTCGGTAAAGAACCTGCAAGAGACCTGGTTTTGATCCTGGAATTGGGAAGACGCTCTGGAGAAGGAAGTGGCAACCCACTCCAGCATTCTTTCCTGGGAAATCCCATGGACAGAGGAGCCTGGCGGGGCTACGATCTATGGAGTCACGAGAGGCAGATGTGAGTAGACTGCCACCACCAGCACCTCCAGTTATGCTATTCCTGCTCTAATGTCTGATACAGAAAATGCTTATTAAATATGCAGAAACCACAAGGCTAAAGATTTGTATAGGTATTACCAGATAATTGTTTTTTTTTAGAATTCAGTGATCCTTTCTGTATATTTAGACATGGTTATATATTTTAAGTATATTTTAAATAATAACAGAACCATAGTGTTAAATAGTTAAAGCAAAGTAGAGTCTACTTCTGTGGCCATTTATGAATGATTTGATGTTAACCCTTATAACCAGTTACTTAGGACTTCAACATCCACAAAGCGTAAACATAAGTATTATCCCACGTTGAGTGAGAACCATCTCTTTCTTTCCACCTACAATTCTTTCTGTTTAAATTTCTCCATCATAATTTACAATGTAGGAACTTTAGTCTTTCATTTTTCCTTTGAGTATGGCAATCTTACTTCTAATATACTTCAGTTTTCAGTGTAAAATCTCAGCTGGGATTACATATGGGTTTTGCTTCTATAAAATAGATTACTACATAGAGTTACAGTACAGTTAAAAAAAAATAGGGATGGCTTGTATGGAGGCACTTATCGTAATGTCAAATAACATATTTAAGCTTCCTCAGGCCCATTCTACTGTTCTGTCTTCATAATCTTCTCATATTCATACCCTCAAAAAGGCTGAATGAAGTCAAAACCATCAAATAACAGAGCATTACTGGGGAGGCATTGACACCATGGGCTGGCCTTCATTCCCTGCGGGGGAGGAAGGGTTAGAATATGCTGCGTCCTGTTGCCTCACTCAGCTGCACAGATTTCTGAGCTCTGGGTTTGCTGTCTTGTTATTGAAACGTGTCCTTGTCTGCTGCTTGCAGTAATGAGGGGCTAATGTTCAGAGTCAAGTGTGTATTTCAGTATTTCATAAATGCTGCTGATGTGTGGAGGAGAAAAATGAAACCAGCAACATCTCCAATTTATTTTGTTTCTTTTCATTACTTCTTTTTTCTTTCAAAGATGTTATTTAATTAAGCCTGCTGCTGTGGATGCACGTTTCTCAAAATGGAGCAAAGATCTTCATGCCCTTTGACTGTGAAAAAACATACATTTGGGGTTTTAGTTTTGAAGGCTGGATGTGATAAGATTAGTACAGTAACTAATTTAGTGAATGTCTGATTTTCAGATTAATATTTTCCAATTTGTTCAGCCCATTGTTGCTGTGTATCAGAAGTCGATCCTAACATCATTTTAATCTTTATGAACACGGCTGTGTGCATAGAGACTATTCCCTGCTTATTAAGGTATAAATGTACTTGTTTTTGAATAGTCAAGATTAGAGATGAATTTAAGGTCTTAAAAAATAAGAAATCAACTGTCTTTGAAGAAAGTTGATAGTAGTGTGAATGTCAGCACATGATAGACTAAGGGACTAAGACTCTGTTCCTTACGAGTATTTTCTGTTTTCTTTGATTTTGGCAGTTATCAGAGTAGTCTTTTCAGAATATGTGTATGTTGAAGGCATTTTCCAGTGAGCCTTTTATGTTTTGTCTTTCTTTTTTTGCTTAGGACAAGTCACAGATAAAGTACAGTTTTCCTTCTTTTCCTCTGGTTGTTGTTCCCTAGATTAGTTTCAATGGGTAGGATTCCAAGAAAAAAATATTTAAGAACTAGATAAGAGAGGACTTAGTGATTATGTAAGGAAAGTTGGACAGAGAATTTAAGGATAAAATGAATGATTCTAGTATGGGCAACTAGATGAAAAATGTGCTGCAGCTTCAGAATGGGAGTGTAGAGGTGACTAAAATGTAATATTACATTTGCATTACCTGTGACATCTAGGTAACTGTTTCTAGAATGTCATGAATAAGGGTTTTATCTCAAAGGAGAAATCTAGAGTACAGAGTTAGGTTTGGGAGTCATAGCATATGCATGGCAATTAAAATGAAGGGGACAATTGGGAACACCATAAAGTATGCATATAAAATGAGGAAAAGAATTTTTTAGTTATTACTTGGTGAAACTGACAGACTTCAGTTAACAGGGCAGAAAAAGTATTTTTTGTAGTCTTCTGAGATTAAGGCATTTTAAGAGAATTTAAAAATAACTGATCAAGAAAGGAAATAAAAACTCATATTTAGATCAATAAAAGGTTTTGCATATATTATCAATAGAAGGAGGTGATTGTTGGATCCTGGAGTCTGTGTTATATAGTTAAGACAGGGCATAATCCATATGGCAATGATTAGAATAGAATCATGTATGGATGTGAGAGTTGGACTGTTAAGAAAGCTGAGCACTGAGGAACTGACGCTTTTGGATTGTGGTGTCAGAGAAGACTCTTGAGAGTCCCTTGGACAGCAAGGAGATGCAACCAGTCCATCCTAAAGGAAATCAGTCCTGAATATTCACTGGAAGGACTGACGTTGAAGCTGAAACTCCAATACTTTGTCCACATGATGTAAAGAACTGAGTCATTTGAAAAAACTCTGATGCTGGGAAAGATTGAGGGCAGGAGGAGATGATCTCATAGGATGAGATGGTTGGATGGCATCACTGACTCGAGGGACATGAGTTTGAGTAAGCTCTGGGAGTTGGTGATGGACAGGGAGGCATGGCGTGCTGCAGTCCATGGTGTCGCAAAGAATCAGACATGACTGAGCGACTGAACTGAACTGAAGAAGAGCGGGCCTTGAGTTCATGGAAATTTCCATGTATAGATCTGGCCTCTCTGTCATTAGTTAATTTGGTTGTCTATTTTTGTTCATTTTCCCTTTATATTTGGCCATCAGATATCAAAAAGTGAAATCACCCACTCTTATTCTCTTCCTTTTTGTGGTCGTATCAGCTGCTACCCAACAAATCACCTCAAAGCTAGTGCTTTAAAACAGTGTTTTTTAGGTTGTGATTTTATGGGTCAGGATTTGGTGGGGTTCAGCAGGGTGGGTGTTTGGTGGTCTTATGTGGGCTCCTCTGTAGAGGTGGCTATCTGCTGGGTTGATAAGAAGGGATGGAAGCATGCCTCCTATCAGCCAGTAGCTAATCTGGGTTTGTTCCATGTACGGCAGGAATAAAACCTGCAAGTTCTCCCGAAGCTGATTTCCATAATTGACCCTACCTTATTTCCACTACATTATATTGATTGAAGCAGGACTGGGTGGCTCAGATTCAAGGAGTGAGGAGGTGAAGCACATGGCAAGAGAGATGCTATAAAATATTGTAGGGACCTCTCATGGTTCACTNGTACGGCAGGAATAAAACCTGCAAGTTCTCCCGAAGCTGATTTCCATAATTGACCCTACCTTATTTCCACTACATTATATTGATTGAAGCAGGACTGGGTGGCTCAGATTCAAGGAGTGAGGAGGTGAAGCACATGGCAAGAGAGATGCTATAAAATATTGTAGGGACCTCTCATGGTTCACTGGTTAATGCTTCACCTTTCCAATGCAGGGAATACAGGTTCAGTCTGGGTCAGGGAACTAAGATCTCACATGCCATGGACTATAGCAAAAAAAATACTGTAGATACTGTGAAAGAAGAAGAAAGAGCTTGGGTCCCAGTTCTTCTCCAGACAAACTAAAAAACCACCAGGTTACATTTACATGAAATGGCAAAAGTAAGGGTGACTCTCAGGTCAGCTGACTGCCACTGTAATCTCCTCCACTGTCCGCACGACTCACAAAGTAATCGTATGGATTGAGATCGTTTAATAGTTGCCATTNATATTCAGTTAAACTGCATTTTTCCTCTCGTGTTCCATGTAGCACAGATCCTGGAGGTGAGGGTGAGTGCCCTTTGTACTGCCATTACCATTTTCAAACTAGTTTTCTTTTCCCTTCCAAACTCTCAACTCTTGGTAGAATGCGTCACCACACTTGACCCAAAACCTTTCCTGTTGCCATCCACCACCAGATACACAGTAATCACACTGATTTGTTGAGTCTTTTAGTACTCAGATTATTTTGTCTTTCCCTACCATCACTTTTGGCATGATGATTAGTATCTAGCCTGTCACTTTCTTAGTCTTTTTGACTTTAATGATCTGTTTCTTTGCCCCAGTTTTGTCATAGATTCTTATGAATATACCTTTTTCTTGTTAACTCTGAGCTGCTGTTGAAAATCTAATTCAAGCATCTACTCTCTTACCTGCTATCTCTCACCGCAGCAGTTCTGGATCCTGAGAAAGTTCCTCCCACTTGGTGATGCTACCATGTCATGTCAATCTGCCTTCTTATTTCCTCAGTTCCCTCTTACAAGCTTAGAGGGACTTCTTTATCATTCCTCCTATACAGATGTCCGAATCTACCCTCCTCTTCTCCTTTGATTGTCCATAACTGGCTAAACCCAACCCTCTCCTTTACGTATATCTTCAAATAAGCAAGACAGATGAATAGGATGATTGTCTTCACATTAAATTAATGGACATAAGTCTCAAAGGAGCAATCCACAATGTGTAGCTTATTCCTTTATACTCTCCCTGCTGCTGCTGCTGCTGAGTTGCTTCAGTTGTGGCCAACTCTGTGCAACCCCACAGATGACAGCCCACCAGGCTCCCCCATCCCTGGGATTATCCAGGCAGGAGTACTGGGGTGGGGTGCCACTGCCTTCTCCGGTCCTCTCCCTAGTATATGTATTTTTGGTCTCTTCTAAAAAAAGGAATTCTCTCTCCTCCTCCAACTACCTTTTCCTTTCTCTCTTAGCTGATAATCTTGTCTCCTATGCCATCAACAAAACAGATCCCTTAGATCCTTTCTCAGTTCAGTTCAGTTCAGCCGCTCAGTCATGTCTGACTTTTGCGACCCCATGAATCGCAGCACGCCAGGCCTCCCTGTCCATCACCAACTCCCGGAGTTCACTCAGACTCACGTCCATCGAGTCAGTGATGTCATCCAGCCCTCTGATCCTCGGTTGTCCCCTTCTCCTCCTGACCCCAATCCCTCCCAGCATCAGAGTCTTTTCCAATGAGTCAACTCTTCGCATGAGGTGGCCAAAGGAATACCCAAATATCTGTTGCTGCACAAAGACAGTAATGTTTGTTGGTTTGTGGTCAATTTTTTGGTGACATTTTTTGATGTCTTTCCTGTTTATGTTCCTTGCATCTTATAGAGCAGAGTAGTACTATATGATTGTACTTAATAATCACCAATAAAGGACTCAAGAAACATAGAATACTTTCTGAAATTGGGTGTTTGTTTATTTGTTCATTCGTTTTTAAATGACAGTCCTTATTTCACCCAAGTAGAAAGACTGTGAGTGCATTTGAAGATAGTCATTAATGAGGAAAGGGTGAAATTTGTATATGGAACAAAAAATAGCATAATTGAATAAGAATGCAAGTGGGGCAGTAGTTTTTCCCTAATGTTTGGATAGCAGATATTTTGAGAAAAGGCTTTAACACACCAAAATGTTTATGTAATTTGAGGTATTTTTAAAGATTTTTATTTTATATTGGATTTTAGTTGATTTACATTGTTGTTTCAGGTGTATAGCAAAGTGGTTCAGTTACACATATATCCACTTTTTTTTTTTCTTTAGATCCTTTTCCCATGTAGACCATTACAGAGTTTTGAGTAGAGTTCCCTGTGCTATACAGTAGGTCCTTATTAGTTATCCATTTTATAGTATTGTGTATATATCAGTCCCAGCATCTCAGCTTATTCCTCCCTGCTTTTCCCCCGGTAACCATAGTTTGTTTTCTACATCTGTGACTCTATCTTCTATTTTATAAAAGTTCATTTGTACTGTTTTTAGATTATAAGCTATATCATTTGATATGTGTCTCTCTGACTTCACTCAGTATGACAATCTCTAAGGCTCGTCCATGTTGCTGCAAATGGCATTATTCTGTCCTTTTCTATGGCTGGTTAATACTTTATTGAATATATGCAACACATCTTGATCCATTCCTCTTTTGGTGGACATTTAGGCTGCTTCCATGTCTTGCTATTGTAAACAGTGCTGCAGTGAACATCGGGTATATGTATCTTATCAAATTATGGTTTTCTCCATATATATGGCCAGGAGTGGGTTCTTTTTTTTAAAGAAACCTCCATATTGTTTTCCCTAGTGGTTGTACCAATTTCCATTCCCACCAACAGTATACCAGGGCTCCCTTTTCTGCACGGTGCAGGGCTATGCTTTGAAACATGTCTGTGGTCCCTGAGTAAGAGATGACAAAAGGAAGAAAGCTTATGATCAGGCTGGAGTTATTAAAACACAAGATGTTACTCAGTATATGTGAATGGGTGAGTTGTCCACATACATGTCATTTTAAAGGGACCTCATAAACAGGGATATTAAATATGTTGTAAATGTTTTTTAGGAACCACTATTTGGAGTTTATAATGGCATTTTCAAATCTACTTTGAAGATAATTTTGCTAATTATATGATTGCTTTTATTTTGTACTGTTGGACAGAAAAGTAGAGGTCACTGACAAGCACATGATGAATCAACTAGAAGACTGGTGCAGTTTTAAACTAGGCATATTCTATGTTAATGTGACAGATGATGGAGTCAGCAGAATTTGGTGATTTTTATGTGCAATTAACGAAGTAAATAGAGCAAATTATAATCAGACAGAAATATTGAAGTGCTTTTTAATTTTTTTAAATATTAGGTATTCAATTGACAGAAACACAGATTTGGAGAGATACTTCAATATTGATGCCAACAGTGGAGTGATTACAACCGCCAAATCTTTGGATCGAGAGACAAATGCTGTTCACAATATCACAGTCCTTGCCATGGAGAGCCGTAAGTTGTAAGGTTTAACATTAAATTAGGATGGATGACATTGAGAGTGGAGAATGGGCTGCCATGAGTTCATAATTTCATCTTGAATTTTAGTAGATACTTGTTTGAATTCAGTAAAATTTTGAAACTCCCTAGGTTCAAGGTGTGCCATATATTTACATTTTCTAACTTGGTTTGCTAATACTTAGAAAGTTAATGGAGTGAAGTGACCATAAAATGATGGGCCTGATTTACCTGCAGACGCTTTCTTCTTGTCTTGTGGTCACAGTTCATGTGCTGTATCTATGCTGACATGGATTAGTCCAGTGGCTTACAAAAATAGTCAGTTGATCTCTAACCAGACACTCAAGTTTGTACATCCTCATATTAAACTAATTTTGGTCCTTGATGAGAAAAGCTCTGAGAACAATGCACAATTACAGTGTATGCATGTTTATAATATGATGTGTTTATGTGTTTGTGTGTATATATATATACACACATACATAGGTAATATGTATATATTATAGACATATTCATACAAAAGGAGCTCTAACATCAGATAATATTTAAATTCATGGCTTCTTTATCACTCTCTGTGTGTATATGACATTTGGATCAGAATTTCTGTTGCTCCCTTCAAAATCTGCAATGTATGATTCTAGAGTTTACATGAAGCATGGTCATTTCCTTATTAGATTTGTGCTTTAGAGGCAGACATTTTTGATTGATTCTAACTGTTCATAATATAAGTTTCTTAAGAAAGATGACACTGGAGTAATAGCTTTAGTCTAAGCACAAGCAGAGATCAGAGGTTGGAGGTTCAATGCCAGCCACCTGCACTAAAGTGAGTATTAGAGTGATGAGTCACATGTTTTGTTTTTCAACGCATATGACACTTATACTAATCAGTAATCTTTGAAGTGTGCAATAAATAGCATTATGTCTAGAGAAACAATGTTGACACCTTAAATATTTTAATGCCAAAGACTGCTGTCATCTGAACCTTCAGATGTAAGAATATTAGGAACATCAGAGGTCGCCATCAGTTCAGTTCAGTTCAGTCACTAAGTCATATCCTGACTCTTTGCGACCCCATGAACCACAGCACGCCAGGCCTCCCTGTCCATCACCAACTCCTGGAGTTTACCCAAACCCATGTCCATCGAGTTGGTGATGCCATCCAGCCATCTTATCCTCTGTCGTCCCCTTCTCCTCCTGCCCCCAATCCCTCCCAGCATCAGAGTCTTTTCCAGTGAGTCAACTCCTTGCATGAGGTGGCCAAAGTACTGGAGTTTCAGCTTTAGCATCATTCCTTCCAAAGAAATGCCAGGGCTGATCTCCTTCACAATGGACTGGTTGGATCTCCTTGCAGTCCAAGGGACTCTCAAGAGTCTCCTCCAACACCACAGTTCAAAAGCATCAATTCTTCTGTGTTCAGCTTTCTTTTTATAGTCCAACTCTCACATCCAAAAATGACCACTGGAAAAACCATAGCCTTGACT
>SJYA01002800.1:0-128079 GCA_006410615.1 Neotragus moschatus | reverse complement strand
AATCACCATCTGTAGTGATTTTGGAGCCCGGAAAAATAAAGTCAGCCACTGTTTCCACTGTTTCCCCATTTATCTGCCTTGAAGTGATGGGACCTGATGCCATGATCTTAGTTTTCTGAATGTTGAGCTTTAAGCCAACTTTTTCACTCTCCTCTTTCACTTTCATCAAGAGGCTCTTTAGTTCTTCACTTTCTGCCATAATGGTGGTATCATCTGTACCATAACACATAATAAATATAAGTTTTGAAATATTTTGAGAATTACCAAAATGTGACAGAGACATGAGGTAGGTGAGCTGGTATTATTGCAGAAATGGGACTGGTGGATGTGGTTGATGAAGAGCTGGCATACACCTTCAATTTGTAGAACATACAATCTCTGTGAAGCACATTCGAGCAAAGTGCAATAGAACGAGGTGTGCCTGTAAATGAGAAAATCTTTTCCTCTTTACTAGAGAATCCGTCTCAAGTGGGAAGAGGCTACGTAGCAATCACTATCCTTGACATCAATGACAATGCCCCTGAGTTTGCCATGGACTATGAGACCACTGTTTGTGAAAACGCCCAGCCAGGCCAGGTAAGAGGCTTGAGAAAACCAGTCTCCTCATTCGTGATTTCTTTAAAAATACCCAGCGGCAGTTGCCTTTGAAATCCTGCCAGCTTTAAGATGAAATATCATCAGCGTGTTTCAGCAAAACCAACACTTTGATGTATAGCATAAACTAATATTAAAGGAACTTTCAAATTCTGGTTTAATTGGGATGATGAAAAAATTCCTCCAGAAGCAAGGTAAGCATTGTAAAAGCTATCGTAGATGTTAAGGGCTTAGGCTTTTTTAAAGAGAAATAAGCACTGAAGCTTGATTGGGCCATTTCCCATGTTACACAGCAGGGCTTACATACTTTGAAGTTCCACAAATTCAGTGGAGTGTAGCCTCCTTGTGGTTTGGTCTGCTTATCCATATTGTCAGTGTCTTGTGATGTCTGATAAGGTATAATCACTTGGTACGGCTTATTTCTGAGATTCACAAAAGTCAGTTCAAATACGAATTTTGAAAAGAACATGATTTGATTTTCAGAGCCCTTTTTAGATAGCATTCGTATCAGTATGTGTGTTAGTCACTCAGTCGTGTCTGACTTTTAGTGATTCTGTGGACTATAGGCCATCAGACTTCTCTGTTCATGGGGTTTTCCAGGCAAGAATACTGGAGTGGGTTGCCATTTCCTTCTCTAGGGGATCTTCCCCAAACCCAGGTCTCCCACATTGCAGGCAGATTCTTTACCATCTTTAGCCACCAGGGGCGTCCTCATTTCAGTGCTCCTGACCCTTCCCCAGCTCATGGCACAGGATGGTATTTATCACCAGTGTTAAGCTGCTCTGTTCTCTGTGCAAAACACAGAGTGCACGGCATCCTGTCTTGTTTTACATTATCCATTCCTAGGTTATCCAGAAAGTCAGTGCTGTCGATAAAGACGAGCCAGCCAATGGCCACCAGTTTTATTTCAGCTTAACAACTGATGCAACAAACAACCACAACTTTTCATTGAAAGACAACAAAGGTAAGGTTTAACTACTGTCACCAGAGGAGGCAACNATCCATTCCTAGGTTATCCAGAAAGTCAGTGCTGTCGATAAAGACGAGCCAGCCAATGGCCACCAGTTTTATTTCAGCTTAACAACTGATGCAACAAACAACCACAACTTTTCATTGAAAGACAACAAAGGTAAGGTTTAACTACTGTCACCAGAGGAGGCAACAGGTAGGAGCTTTCTAAACAAGAGAGCTTTTTCTCAATCAGGAATGCTGATGGGGATTTTTTTTTTTTTTCTTTTTCATAACAGCAAGGACATTAATTAAAGGGAAATGAGCCCCTCAAGTAATTTTTGTCTATGGATTTTCTGTCATGAAGAAACTGCTACTTAAATCATTTTAGGCCTAAATCCAAAGAGGGGAGAAGATGGATTCATCTCTGTCTTTTCTTTCTGGCTATTTGCTTCCTTATTTGTATACAAAGCTCTTTATTGAGAGTATCCAATCAGTTGAGGGTCAGCTAAATGCCTTAGTAAGGATTATATTACCTAGGCATAATTTGAGACATTAGAAAAGTAATTGGACTTAACACATTTCAACCTGAATAACCTTTGACATAGTATTTTCAGTGTCAACATCAGTTACTGTTTAATTTTTAGAATAAAAGTAATCCATGAAAATAATATACTCTTGATGCAAAGAAATACAGAATTTAAAAGGAATAATAACGAATTCCCTGTCATTCCAAATTCCATTTCTTTGCTTCAAAGAAAAGCAGTTTTATAAAGGTCATTATAGAAACATTTTTCAAATATCTGTAGCTAGTTTCTGGTTTTGTTCAATTATATAAACACACACACACACACACACTTATAGCCATATAGATAGTGTATTTAGTCAGTAAGTTGTGTCTGATTCTTACGTGATCCCATGGACTGTAGCCCGCCAGGCTCTGTGTCCATGTAATTTTCCAGGCAAGAATAGTGGAGTGGGTTGCTATTTCCTTCTCCAATAGATAGTATATAGACAATCATAAAAATTTTTCAAGGAAGTATGAGAACTTGCTATTTATCATCTAACTTTGATGTGTGTGTGTGTAAACAGAGAGACAGAGATTATCAAAAGTTCAAAGTGTTAGTCGCTCAGTTTGTATCCAGCTCTTTGCAACCACATGGACTATAGCCTGCTAGACTTCTCTGTTCATGAGACTCTCCAGGCAAGAATACTGGAGTGGATTGCCATTTCCTTCTCTAGGGGATATTCCCAACCCAGGGATTGAACCCAGGTCTCTCACATTACAGGCAGATTCTTTCCTGTCTGAGCCACCAGAGAGGAGTATATACCCCAACAATAGAGAAAATGTAATTTTTCCAGTTTTAATATGTGAATCAAGTTTCAGAAAAACCAAATGTAGAATGTGTTAGTTCCAATCTGACTTAGTAAAAAGACTTGCTTTCAGACAATGGATGTTGCAAGTGCTTTTACCTGAAGCCACCAACTGTTTTACTGTAGAAAATTCAGCTTTGGCCTCAAAAATTCTATCTGAAAATAATATTTTTTTCTGATGCTATTCTCTTCTTAATGAGGATACTGTCTTTTCCCGTTAGCAACATAAAAGGGAGCACATTCTCTGTGTGGGTAATCCCAGACTCTCTGCCTTCATCATAGTTGGAAAAGACAATTCTCAGCACTTGCACAAAGAGGAGTTTAGGCCTCAGAGGGTCTTGAATATTCCCCCCACATGTCATCAGCCAGTACCACCATGATTGTTGGACCAGCACAGAACTAAAATGGTTGGATTTTCCAGGAATTCATCCAGCCACACACTTAAAGGGTTTTCCCAAGTCAAGCCCTTGCTTATGGGAATCCTGGAGGAAAACATAAGGACCAGGAAGAAGGAACAACAGTTCATATGTTGGCTTCCGTTTTAGGGGGTAATTAGAGAATACGGTGAACTTTATGATCTCTTTCCGAAGCATAGGAACATTACTACCAATATAACAATCACATATCAGATATTGGACATTTTAGCCTGTACTCCCCAATTTGTTTTTTGTGTGTGTTATTTGATGCCAGGCATGTTAGATTACAAATCTGCAACTTTGAAAAACCTTTATGTATCAAGTCATAAATATATATAACATCTGATCAGTTGGGAGGCAGACTAGAGGTGTGTGTGTGTTAAGTTACAGAAACATGCTCAACATAATGTCCTTCAACTCCATGTGTAGTTTTTAAATGAACACTCTTGAATTCATACATTTTAAAATAAAAGATTTGTTTATATAGAAACCTACCAGCTGAACATCAAACACTTTTCTTCTTGCTTCATTTGTAATTCCAGTCTCATGAGTGCATGCTCTTCTGGGCTGTTAGAGATAGTAGATGTCCGCTGACTCTTTGATTAGAGTATTGTTAATTCTTTGATAACACTGTATATTAAAGCACAGTAGATAAAACTATGGTCCTGGCGTTCCCTCTTTTCCATTGTATTTTAATTAATTGCTTATAAATTTTAAAATCACAGAAATTCCTTTATTAATTAAGGTAAGGTAACTGAACAAATTGTGAGCAGACTTAAAAAGTCTATTTCTGATATATAAATTAAAGTTACATCATACAGCTATGTCATTCAGACTTACCAGTGTTAAAAGTTTCATAGTAACTAATTGTTTAGATGAAATAAAATATTGAATATAAATTAATTTCAAATGGCCTAATTTATGACTGATAAAATGTTTATATACATGATGTTTTGGTAATGCTATGGCCTGTATAGATATTTAAAAATTATATAACAATTCTTCTTTTGAATATCTTTGCATACTCTTTTTAATTAAAAGTGGCTTATTTGTTTCTGTATTGGGCTTGGAAATTGTCAAAGAAAGGATGGACTGAAAATTTCACCTAGCTCTCCAGTGACATTGCAAAAATATTTAACCTGTTAATTATTATTGTCCTTTCTATAAGCATATGGTTTGAAATTTAAGATTGTAAAAATTATATCTAATATACACTTTTTAATATGATAAGTGATGTATAAACAGTTTTCTGCTCAGTTTTACTTTATAACTATTTCTTTGGTCTTAACCATGTAGCACAATATGTTTTTTAAAATGTATCCAAATGAACCAGTATTTGGAAATATGGCTCAAAAGAAGCTAAGGAGAGTGACTTTAAGTCAGATGAAGTTTGATAGGACAGGGTCCTTGAGAAATCTTGTCTTCTATATGTTTGCTCTCTTTACCCTAGACAACACAGCCTCAATTCTCACCAGGAGAAATGGTTTCCGGAGACAGGAGCAGTCTGTCTATTACCTGCCGATCTTCATTGTGGACAGCGGGTCACCTTCACTTAGCAGCACCAACACCCTCACCATCCGTGTCTGTGACTGTGACGCAGATGGGGTCGCCCAGACCTGCAACGCTGAGGCCTACGTCCTCCCAGCCGGTCTCAGCACAGGAGCCCTGATTGCGATTCTAGCCTGTGTTTTGACCTTACTGGGTAGGTACCATTTGCGATGCTTTTTCTATAAGAGCAGTCACATCTTCCAGCGGTCAGAATTTTTCATACATTCTGAGAATACATGCAGATATTCTAACCCATGGTATTTGGCTCACAGAGGAATGACCATCAGCCACACTTTCCAGTGATATGTTTAAAACTGAAATTGTCAATTTTTATTTTGTAAACATCAGTGAAGATAAATGGCTTCTGTTTAAAATTTTTTTTTTAAGATTTTAAAAAACATTTACCATATGCTCTAGCCTATTTGTTTTAGAGTTCAGGAGTCTCTATTAGACTAGAGAGAATCTTTTCTATGTTATTTTGATAATATGCTTATTTTAGAAACCATGGCCTTCACTGGAATCTAATACTTCTTAAGACATGAACATTCTTTATGTTAGTCTCTATTCTTGCCTGTGTGTCATAATTTTTTTTAAAAGACCAATGAATAAGAGGGCATAAAACAAAGACATGATGACTTTACATCCTGCCTCTTCTCAGAAAAGATTTAAACTACATTTTATTTGCAAAGCTTAAAAGATTGCTATTTCAGCAATGCAAAATTTCCCAAGAAGAATTTACATATGTAATTGTACTTTTCCATGATTACTTTATTATGTGGTTAAGCTTGATTTATAACTCATATTAGAATTGCAGTTTTATAAGAGATTATGCAGCATCCTTTTGAAAATTGGAAGGTGTCCAACATGGACATTGGGTAATGGGTTTATTCCTTTACATTCTGTGAAGGCCAAGTATAGTTTCCTACAGCAAGGACAGTAAGCATTTAATATTGCATCTGAGCCTCTACTCTTGTGTTTTCTTGGGGTTTAATATAATTTGTAAATTCATTTATAGTTTTGTTAAAGCAGAATTTAGCAATGAGAATCATAATTGTATGATATTTAAAAGCAAGATTTATGAAGTTAGGTAAAACCTAGCTTTTATGCCTGCCTCCAACATGTACTCTGAGTTTGAGCAAACTCTGGGAGTTGGTGATAGACAGGGAAGCCTGGCATGCTGCATTCCATGGGGTCGCAAAGAGTCAGACACAACTGAGTGACTCAACTGGTTGACTGAACATATACGAGCTCTTCACCAGGGGGAGCATTAGTTCTTCTAAGGCTAGCTTCTTAATCTCAAAGGAGAAAATAATATAGCTAAACTCATAAGGCTGTTGTGAAAATTAAATGATAATTCATGTGCCAACCATCTAGTGAGCATTCAGTAAATTTTAAGTATAATTGATAAAGCAAGTTCTCAACCTATTAACCAAGGTAAGACCTAATTACTAATAATATACTGTGTAAATAATCTCATGAAAATGGAAGTTAGCACCTTCAGCTAACCAAATCTAGAAGGGCATTAGCTATATTTTTCATATAGCTTCATACAGATGGCCTAAACTTAGAAATTCATTAGAAACGGCAAGTAATTCCCAATTAAAGTCTGAATATAATGTAAAGGACTAGAGTCAGTTGTGAAAAAGATTGGACCATTGCAAACTGCTTATTATTTCTTTACCAGATTTCAAAACATGTTAATAAGAGGTAATTTGTATATTTATTTTATAGTAGCTGGATAACCTAGAAGATAAATACTTTCCTTCGTGTGTGTGTGTGTGTGTGTTTAATTTTATAGGAGTATTGTTTTTTTGACTTATGATGTTTCAGGTGTATAACAGCGAGTCAGTTTTTACATCTATGTATGTCCATTCTTTTTCAGATTCTTTTCCCATATAGCTTATTACAGAATACTGTGTGGAATTCCCTGTGCTGTATAGTAGGTCCTTGTTGGTTCTTTCTTTTATAGTGTGTATATATTAATCCCAATCTCCTATCTTATCCCTTATCCCTGTGTTTCTCCTTTGGTAATCATAAGTTTGATTTTGAGGTCTGTGAGTCTGTTTTACAAGCAAGTTCATTTGCATCATTTTAGATTTCACATGTAGGTGCTATTACTTGATATTTGTCTGACTTACTTTCATGTGCCTCTTGGCCATCTGTATGTCTTCTTTGGAGAAATGTCTATTTAGGTCTGCCCATTTTTTGACTGAGCTGTTTGGAGATTAGATCCCTTGTTAGTTGCTTATATTTATATTAAGTTATATGCATTTATATTAATTTTTGTTCTTTCCCTATTTGGATCTTTAGATCCAAAAAACTCAAGTTCTATAACATCCCTTCTAGCTCTGGGTTCTTCAGACACAACGGAGATTAGTTAGACTGGCCCACCTGTAGTTTTTAGAAGGCATTTGTGGAAATCACTGTCCACTTCATGAAATTAGTGCTCTTCCAGTGTGTCCAGGTTGGGCAGCTGGATGTTTAGGTTTCATGCTTCTTTTCACTTTTCTTCCCTGAAAAGACCTTAACAGTATTTTTCTCTGCTCTTAACTGTGGAGACCACTCATGATTTAGTACAACAAGAAAATATTTTTCTGGCTTTATAAATGATATTAGTACTTAAGTAAAAATATTAAATTGCAAAGAAAATGAGGACAGTATGTAAAAGATGAATCTGCATTGTGATCTATAAAGATAAAACATCATAACATAGCAGACTTAGTGATAATAACAGGCAGATTCCAGTGGCTAACTTATAGTAGCAGCTGTGTTCCTCTTTCAAACAACTGCAAACATACTAAAAAAAGGATTGCATTGAATGAGATGGTACTAAGTGCTAGACATTAGCTATCCCTCGTAGCTCAGTCGGTAAAGAATCTGCCTGCAATGCAGGAAACACAGGTTTGATTCCTGGGTGATGAAAATTCCCTGGAGAAGGGAATGGCAACCCACTCCAGTATTCTTGCCTGGAGAATCCCATGGACAGAGGAGCCTGGCAGGCTACAGTCCATGGGGTCACAAGAATTGGACACAACTGAGCAACTCAGCCACCACCATGCCTACATTTTGCATGAGAAAATTCTTTATTAGAGGAGACATGCACAACATTATAAGCGTCAGAGCCAAGACCTAAACACAGCCCAGACTTCCTTGGGGATGTCCTTTATAAGGTATTTTTTAAGTATTTTCTAGTTTGAAAGACTTGTGTGCCTCTGGGAACCACCTGTTGATCTGTATATATGGCAGGTCTATCGTAGATTGTTTCACCAAGTGACTTTAGGACGTCTTTAGTGAACTCTGTCTTATTTAAAGTGTCCTCCACTTACGCAATCCTAAACATGTTCTCTCAAGCTTGGGAGTATGTTAAATGTGAGCTTACTTTTCATGGCAACCAAAATACACTAGCTGTCTTTAGGCATAAAATAGTCATTGTACTTAGGTCAGTTTTTCTGTCTCAGATGAGCCTTAAATGAAATCATTCTAACTCACATATTTTAATGGAGAGGAACTTTGTGATACTCGTTTTAGGGAAAGGAAAGATCAATATCAGTTGCAATTAAACTTCTTCCTGTCGTGAGGCATGGAAAGCAGTATCTTGTGTATGTAGATGATTTGCAAATCTCTGGTTTGTATCTTAAACAGAACTAGATAGGTACAGTCTTTGTTCTCTCAGACTGCTGACATGAGAAGTCTGAAATTATCACACACTGAACAGTCTTCCTGCGTCCCTGCCTCTTCTCTTGATTTGGTCCCTACTTATGTGTTTTTTGAGTGGAATTGGTCAGCCTGCACTCATCTGTCCAATCCTCTGTAGCCAGTCAGCCCCTAAGTGCTGTTAATTTCACTTTGATTTTTGAATCTGTGTTTTTTGCTCCTTTAATATCTACCTGATTTTGGCCAGGGTCCATCTTTCCCCTCCTGAATTAATGGCAGTTTCCCCAGTCTCTATCAGCCCCAATCTAACAGAAACACAGAGAGAGTAAGCTTTTTAAAAGCAGATGTGATTGCAACACGCCCAGTTTAAAATTTCTGTGGCTCCCCATTGCCTACAGACTAGAATCACCTTCTTTCTATGACCTGACTGCTCCCTTTCAGGTGAACCTTCTCTCTCTCCACTCACAGTGTACTTGAGTCGGATTGCAGAGTAGCACTTTGTCAAACTCATCCCGCTTTGTTTTTTTTCCTCTTCTTAAAAGCTTTGTTCTCTTGCTTGGAATACCTCTCCCCAGAATCCAACAAGTTAAGTCCTTTTTGTATTCGGCACTTAACCTGCTTTGCTCCTGAGTCCAAGTGGGGTGCTGTTCCTAAGGTGGCAAAACAATCTTAAAGCATCTTTCCTGGATAATTAATCCAAACCAGATTGTCTACTCACCTATCTCGTCTGGTGGACCCTGCTTTTGGAGGCAATGACTGAGCAGTATTTCATCGTTATATGTACGGAGCATCTCAGAAAATCATGATCTGACATAGACAAGGCATGTATCATACATGATACTGAATGAATCCATGAGTGTTTGGGTGTACTCAGCAGTAGAAAAGAACATCTGATTTTTGTCATTATCCCTAACTTGTATTTCTGTTGGGCCTGAATATTCCCATTTCAAAATATTCTACAGTTTTAGGCCTTTATTTGAGATCCAGACTAAAGAGAAAAAAAAAAATTATTGCAGTAGAGGTTTCAAAGAAGCTTTGCTAAAGTGCAGTTTAAATTTCAGTTAAAAATGCTATATTTGATATCTATCTGAATCATACACTTGGATTTTATTAATTACAGCTCTTTATTCTTTGTGAGTATAAGTAACAGGTGACTCTGCCTAGGCTGTGCGTATGTGTGCAAGCTCAGTTGTGTCCAACTTTGTGACCCCCATGGACTGTAGCCAGGCAGTCTCCTCTGTCCATGGGATTCTCCAGGCAAGAATACTGGAGTGGGTTGCCATTTCCTCCTCCAGGCGATCTTCCTGACCCAGGGATCGAACCCGTGTCTCCTGTATTGGCAGGTGAATTCTTTCCCACGGAGCTACCTGGGAAGTTTGGGTTCATAAGTGCAAATCCAAACTTGGGCCCTCTCTTCCTGGGAATCTGCACATATCTGATTACACAGCGTGTAGATCCAGACAAAGTGGTAAGCTGACTCCTCTCGTCCTTTCCGTCTTTTCTTAGGTGTCATTTCCAATGGCATCTCTCTGTGATCACAGCCTGACTTCACTAGTAGCCCTGTATTTTTCCTGTCATCTCACTTTTTAAAACAAATTATTTCATTGCTTGAAACATCTCAGAAGCATTAAATATACTTACATAAAATCCAGATGTTCCTCACAGCCCACAAAGCAAGGCACCTTCTGACACCTGCTCATGTCTTGACGACATTAGACTGCCCGATCCCTCCCTCCTTCAGTAGGAAGAACCACGTGGCCTTTCTTTCCATGAGGTTCAAATGTGCCACCCTGTTCCTGAGACCTTCTTCCAGCTTCCTCTACCTGTTGGCTGCTTACTATTCTTAGTGCCCCAGTTCAGTATTACCTTGAAAGAGGGAATGTCTCGATTAAATTAGGTGCTCCTCATGCCCACAATTCTTTATTACAAAACCTGTTTCCTTTGTAGTGGGTATCAGAGTTGGTCAATATGTATCATGCTCAAATATTAAAAAACCTTGAAAGTAATGATCTTAATCTCTCCCTTTTGTAAAACCATTATGTTCTCAAAACCTAGCATAGGGCACCCAGGAGAAAAAATATTTTGGGGTGAACTGGTGAATAGTACTTATTGCATTCTACTTATGTTACTGCATTTGTGTTACATTTTATGCTCTTCATGAATAGGCCCAGTATCTGTTACTCCACTAAATGGAAGAGAGTAGTCAAACACATCAACTAAATTAACTAGGGGTTATCAAAATCATATGCCTGTGAATAGTAAAATGTATGTTTCTTTCTATGCATCAGTTATATGATTCAAATTTTAGCAAGACCAAAGAAATAAGGACTGGAGTGTATAAGAATTTATTACAGAAATTCAGAAAAATGACATTTTAAATGAAGTCAGATAGTGCTTACTTTGTGTAGCACTGTTTAAGTATGATGCAAATATAAATTCACTTAATTTTCATAAAGTTACTGTGAAATACTTTCTTTCAATATTATCTCCATTTTGGAGAGAAGGAAACTTGAAGTAGGGAGAGGCAGAAGTTATTAAAAAGCTAAGTTCTACTTGCCCATTGATGTGAGTAATTATTTATACTTAATTACTGAACTTGTATTCTGATTATGCTAATAACAATTTTTCATTTAGGTTGTTTTTCACTTATACCTAATAGAGTAATAATTGCAGTGTGATAGCTGTTTCACTATTCAATATGTCATTTGGTAATTAAATCCCCTACTGTAACCATAAGACCATATGCAATTACGATTTTTCTGGGATTTTCAAATCTTTTGTTTAAATCGACTGTCCAGAAGAAACACATGTGAATCACATGTGTAATTTTAACTTTTCAGGGGACCCTCATTAGAAAAAATAGTTTTTAAAGTGAAATAAATGCTAACAACATATTAAAGCAGTATCAACAAACTATTGTAATCTTAACATGTTATCAGTTATTATTATTTTACTTAAAAATTGTCTTTAACATCACATGTACATTTTACACTTAAAGCAGTCTCAAATAGTAATAGCCACATTTCAAATGCTCATTCACCACCTGTGGCTGCCACATTGAGTAGTGAAGATTTAGACAGCCTTCTATGACTAATACATTCTGAATGTTTATAAAGACCATAGAACAAATAATATTTCTTGGTGAAGACTGGCTCATCCATCACCTTTTACCTTACTGTCATCTCTTCTGTGAGGCGTTCTCTGAGCATCCTGGCTAAACATTCCCATCCATATATTCTTAGCATATGTTCTAATGTTCTGTAACTATTGCATTATATAATAACTGCTTTTTCTTATTTAAGTTATTGAACTTAATGGCAAGAGCTATCTGCATATCACCATAGTACCTTACCTGTTTGTCACTTTAACAAACATTTATTGAAATCATACTGTCAAGTATTGTTCTTTGTGCTTTAGGTATATCTGTGTGGAATAGCATCACTGCCCTCCTAGGGCTTACGGCTTTAGAAAATCTGTGCTCTGTAAAAAATATTGTTGAACTAAATGATACTCAGAGATTTACTTTTTGGAAGTAGTCTATAAACAATGGGGTACACTTAAGAAAGTGATAGTTAACTGGTTTACATATGGACCTTAAAAATCCTTTACAGATCCTTAAGGATGAGGAAAACTGGAAGGTAATTTACATGACTGTGGTTTAAAATTAGCACCAGACTGAATGTTTAAAATATATTAATATGTGAGTGGAAAAAGTTGTTCTTTAATAGAAGTAGCCTTATTTAGAAGTTAGTACCATTTTGTGGTCATCAAATGACATCTGCAGAATTCTATCAAGTTCTGGGTAAATAATTCTGTTTAGCCTGTGGGATGTGAGTTAGAAAAGTAGGACCAAAACATTGCCAAGGTGATTTAGTAAAAACCATGTTCCAGGTTAAATGTCTAGATGTATATCTGATACACACCACAGTGAAGGTTGGAAAAAGAGTTCACTGAATGAAGAGTTAGGGAGTTTGGAATAGACACGTGCACACTGCCGTGTTTAAAATAGATCACCAACAAGGACCTACTGTATAGCACAAGGAACTCTGCTCAGTGCTCTGTGGCAGCCTGGATGGGAAAAGGGCTTGGGGGAGAATGAATACATGTATATGTATGGCTGAGTCCCTTCGCTATTCACCTGAACTATCACAGCATTGTTAATCAGCTATACCCCAGTACAAAAAAAAAAAATTAGAAAAAGAAGAGTTCACTAACTTACAGTGTGAACTTCTAAATTTTTCTACATCTTTCCTTCTACTTCTCTCGAGTTTGAGAGACTGGTACTCTCCCGGTCTGCCTGCTTCTTGGCATCCATGCACGCCTGTATTTTCTTACAGCGAGTTGCATGACGATTTGTACTATATTTATACATGTATATATAGCCTCCACAGTGAGCTGCTGGGATGTGGGAATCGCTCTTGCTATATTTGGCCGGTATCCAGCACTATTTCCTACACACTGGGATACTCGGAAAATGTTGAATCGAATGTTAGGAAACTGAATTCTACAATCAGAAATGTAGGTCAACATTATGCATTTTCTGCTCTAAGAGTGTTCCAACTTCTTTTCTCATGTCTACTTTTCCCTGCCTCCTTAGTCCAATCAGAATGACTTTTCTTCTAAAAACAAATCTGATCGTACCGTGCTTTCCTTAACCCTTGCTAGTGCCTACATCTTCTGGCTTCCCTCCCATGTCTGTCTTTACTCTTCACCCATGTTGATCTCACACTTTTGTTCACTGGTTGACTGTGCCCAGAATACTCTTCCATCTCACCTCTTGATCCTCAGGCTTCAGTTACCCTCAGTTACTTCTTCTGCTTCTGATCTGTTTCCCATAATAGGTTAATATGTCCTTGGTGGTGGTGGTGGAATCACTAAGTTGTGTCCAACTGCTGCAACCCTGTGAATGGTAGCCTGCCAGGCTCCTCTGTACGTGGGATTTCCCAAGCAAGAATATTGGAGTGGGTAGCCATTTCCTTCTCTAGGGAATCTTGGCGACGTAGGGATTGAATATGGGTCTCCTGCATTACCAGGCAGATTCTCTCCCAACTGAGCCACGAGGAAGCTCTGATATATCCTTATAAGATCATATTTTCCTCTTTTGGAATAATTATCACTGTTTTTCTTTTACATACAGTTGTCTTTATTTGATAAATATTTGTCCACCCTATTTAATTCTAAGGACTTCCCTGGTGGTGCAAATGGTAAAGCATTTGCCTACAATGCAGGAAACTGGGGTTCTATCCCTGGGTCAGGAAGGTCCCCTGGAGAAGGAAATGGCAACCCACTCCAGTATTCTTGCCTGGAAAATCCCATGGATGGAGGAGCCTGGCGGGCTGCAGTCCATATGGTTGCAAAGAGTCAGACATGACTGAGTGACTTCACTTTAATTCCAAGTTCCATGAGGAAATGTATGTTTACCAGTATGTGCAACGTTGTATAACTATACCAAAGTCATGTACTAAATGGTTAACTCATTTGTGAAGTGGATATATAAATTCACGAATAAGCACAATACATGTGCATGTCTAGGCTCTAACTAGGCCTAAATCTCTTCTTTAGTCTCCACTCAGACGTATAGCCCATATGACAGAAAGACATGTGATAAAACGTTTTAAAATACATAATCTTGTGCTTACTTAGGCAGAAAATATTCCTTTTAATACAGGGATTATCTCCATAACCACTGAAGAGCAGTTAATACTTTTTCTCTGTAAAGGTTAAAATTTATTTTTTATACATGCTCAAGTAGTTAGAAATTAATATTCTCCCAAGTCATTGAAATGTTAAACTGTCTAACCTTCTAAAAGACTTCACATTTATTTTCAGCCCCAGGCAAGATTGGGAAATAAAGAAACCTCATAAGATAGTAATATCCTAAATGGGCATTGTCCCCATGGGCTGATGCACCCGTGGATTCTCAGGTTTCACTTTTCCTAAATACTGTAATTGAAGGTCAGAAGGCAAGTATACTGGTAGCTTGAAAATACATTTACAACAGAGCATAATAGATGATTGTGAGATGTAGAAAATATNAATAAAGAAACCTCATAAGATAGTAATATCCTAAATGGGCATTGTCCCCATGGGCTGATGCACCCGTGGATTCTCAGGTTTCACTTTTCCTAAATACTGTAATTGAAGGTCAGAAGGCAAGTATACTGGTAGCTTGAAAATACATTTACAACAGAGCATAATAGATGATTGTGAGATGTAGAAAATATATGACAAGATCCATTGTACTTATATGAAAGAAAGAGAATTGAGAATTTTGAAATGTTTTATCTTAAGATTCTGACTTAAATGAAAATAACATCTAATTTTACCCTTCTTCATACCCTCATTACTCCTATGCCGTCACTTCTTCCATCCTTCTCTGCTCAGTTGAACATTTGCTCCATCCCAGCCGCCCAGTTTTGCCCTTCACTTTGTGTGGCATATTTCTCATTTTCACCTGCTTCTACCTGTCCACCCATCACAATTCTTTGGACACTCACCTTTCCTTTCTGTGTCTTAACTCAGTTTGACTTCTTAATGAGAAGTCTTTGTTGGTTAAACTTTCTGCTGCGATTCTACTTTTATTTCTAGCAGATCATATACAAAAGTTTCAGAAACTAAAGCATGTAAATCTAAATTTCCTGATGTGTCTTTCTGGGTTCTAGTAANTGTATGAAAAGTGTTTGATACTAAACACTTTGCATTTTAGCAATCTGAGCGCATCTACTGCCGTGAGTTCCCGCGTAAGTAGGCAGCCCGTTCATTTCCGTTTAAAAACAGAAGCACCTGAAATCAACACCAGAGGCCTACTTTCCCCAGGATGGAGGGGGTAGCCGGTGAGTTGACTGAAACTGTCCCTTTGCTGTCTCCTTGTCGTAGTGCTGATCCTCCTGATCGTCACCATGAGAAGACGGAAAAAAGAGCCCCTGATTTTCGACGAAGAGAGAGATATCAGAGAAAACATCGTCCGGTATGACGACGAGGGCGGGGGAGAGGAAGACACGGAAGCCTTTGACATGGCCGCGCTCAGAAACCTCAACGTCGCGAGAGACACCAAGACCCGGAGGGATGTGACCCCGGAAATCCAGTTTTTGAGTCGACCGACTTTTAAAAGCATCCCGGATAATGTCATTTTCCGGGAATTTATTTGGGAGAGACTGAAAGAAGCCGACGTGGATCCCTGCGCCCCGCCTTACGATTCCTTGCAGACGTACGCCTTCGAGGGGAATGGCTCGGTGGCGGAGTCTCTCAGCTCCCTAGATTCCATCAGCTCAAACTCTGATCAGAATTATGACTACCTTAGTGACTGGGGACCGCGTTTTAAACGCCTTGCAGACATGTATGGAACCGGCCAGGAGAGCTTGTACTCATAGCCCTGGAGACCTTCGTTTGAAAGGTACTGAAGGAAAAGTAAAAGCAAAAGAAGGAACAAAAAAAAACAGCAACACAAACAAATGACGTACAGAACACAAGAACTCCGCTTGCTAAAGGGAAATGGTTGTAAATATTCCTCCATTTTTAACTGTTTAGGTTTCTGCCTTGGTGAAGCAAATCTTCATTAGATTGTCCAAGGGACTGCACTGACCACAGACTCTGAGCATTTGAAGGCTTTTTTGATAAAAAAAAAAAAAAAAAGAAAGAAATGCTCAGTGGTTTGTGAGTAGACAGCAACTCTCAGATACCTGCAAAGGCACCCAGCCTTCTGAGTGAGTAGTGCAGTGATGGTATGGGCAGGGAGGCGAGTATAACACCATATGCTAGGAAAAAGTCCTGGAACTTCTTGCATATCAAAACTTGGGACAAATTTAATTTACAGTGATGCTTTCAGCTTGCTAGATTAGAGCATCCAGCAGAATTTTATTGCTGTGGGTTAGCAAATATATTTTATTTCGCGATATAAAAATTCTCAGAAAATCCTCCCCAGTCTAATACAAGCCAATAAAATTTGGTTTAAGGCAACATAAACCGTTGTTTAGCAGATAAATCCAGAAGTGTTCCAAATAAGCAACAGGTAAATCATTCTTAAAGTTGGCAGTCTTTCTGAGATGCTTGTGTAGGTATGAAAAAAAGTTGCTGTCTATTCGTTGTCTTTTTTTTTTTTTTTTTTTTGTATTATCTCTTCTGATTTGTACAGGAGACTACCTTTTCTTTTTTTATTTGACACATGGTGTTATATTTATTTTGGAGCTCCAATCTCCACTCAATTCAGGTCCATCTTCCTGCCTCAGAATATTAAGCTCATCAGAACATGTTGGGTTTTTTTTTCCACTCTCAGCTACATGAAGGAAATGAAGCATAGAAATAGAAAGAAAGAAAAAAATAAAGTTGAGCAATTGAGCCCTTACTACTGTTCACATCTCAGAGAGGAACACAGCTACAAGGACATAGAAGTTGTCTGTCTGAGCCATTAGAATTTAGAGAACATTGGAAGGAAGTGTATTACAGAAGGAAGATTTCAGAGAGAATTGAGATTTTTCTTTGATGCAAGATTTATTTTTCAAGGTAACAAGTTCTAGAAGCTCCAAAAACTTTTGAGAATTTGTTTTCCCCTCCTCCTTTGCTATAAAATATGGACAGATTTTTTTTTGAATATATCTTAAACAATGTAATGTTATAAATTTCAAAATCCATCTTTCAATTCTGACACAAATATGTTCCTCAAGAGTTATCCAAACAGTGTATACTTTCTGTACCAGTTTAGATGTGCCAAAGTGAGCAGAGGAAATTCAAGTGATCACATGTGTTTGAGAAAAAGAATTTTATGACGAAAATGTTATTTCTACCTAACATTATTTTCTAGGTTAATACTAGTTTAATGTGAATATAGTCAAGTAAGAATGATTTTTTTTTCTTTTTACCTTTTTAAAAAGGTTTATTGATGGGTTCCTAATAAATCTACAGATAGTGGACATTGTATAGGAAATTGTGTTTCTAAAAGTGCTTTCTGAAAAACAAACACTGGAACCAGAGTATCAGTATTTTGATTACATGAGGAGAAACTCTGTAGGATTCTGTAAAATTGCAGCCTACCTTTAGAAATGAAGTATGTGAAAGTGGCCTTCAGCTTCATCAAAATAAATAATTCAATAAATACAATTATCTGTAAACAGTTCTTTCATTTGAATAGCTTTATAGACATTGTTTCATGACTAGACATGCTTCTTGCTGTATTAATACACGTATCCATATGAAAAATCAATTTTATAACAGAGTAAAGGATACTGTTCATGACTTTTAATCACATATGTTTTTCAGATTACAAAGGTAAAGCATAGTATATTCACCCAAGTCTGTAAAATCAGAGTGCAGTGCAGGAATGATATAGGTGTTAAGTCAGCAAGGTGCTGAGAATACGATTGTGTAATAATCCCCTTGTTGTCCTCAAGAAGATAAAATAGTACATTTGGATTATGATGTCACAGCTGCTGATTGTTGCATAAATGGAAGTTTGAATGTATTTTAGAAAAGGAACATCACACCATTCACCTTGCTTTTTCTCCTTTTAAAGTATACATATTTTCTTTTTTCAAGAAAAAAAAAAAAGAAATTCATATTTGCCAGTAAATGGGGGGAAGGCTTTAATTTAAATAAAGATTTGAAATTCTTGCATATACTCAATTGCCATTTTGTGTGTGAAAGATGATAATACACTATTGAACTTGATTCATTGGCGTTTAAAAGAAATCTTGGGATGGCTGTAAGTATGTCCCTAATAGAGATGGAGTTTATGTGAAGTATTCTAGCTAAAATTCTTTTGATGATGGTGAATGTTGTTTTCTTTTTTCTTCTGAAATCTAGGGTTATATATGTTTATCTGACATCCTTGAGAGAGAGGCTCTGTTGTAAACCCAGAGAGTAGTCGATGAACAAAACTCAGTGTTAGAACTAGTTACAGAATTCTCCAAAAGCATCTAAATAAATACCTATTATATCATCTAACCACTAAAATTCAGTGGTGGACTGGTGCCAGCTCAGAACAACTAAGTACCTTACTTATTTCTTCCCAATTCTGCTTCTAGTGATAATATCTTGGTAGGTTAGCCATGGTGGTAATAGACCTTCACAGAAATCAGCAAACACTGCCTTTTCTTTTTCTTTCTTTCTTTCTTTTTTTTCTTGAGAACTGTTAATAGTTGGTAGCTCTTTACTAACACTTCACTGTTTACTTTATAAAAGGAAATCCCCTAGTTGTAAATACAGTATGAATAGAATATCAACTAATGACATGACAGCAATATGTGCCCTGTTCTACTACTAAATACAGATTCATGTATCAGATCCTTGGAGCTACAGGTAGAAAAGGAGAGGACCTGCTTCATATGGGATGCAGAAAATGGTTGGGAAGTCAACTTTACATATTTTCCATTAGTCCCTGTGGGGGCACCATTAGAAACTGAAGGTATACAAAGTAATGCATGTTTTGGACAATTTCGTTTCTTAAAATTAATTGCATTTAACTTGTTACCTTCCAACTCGAAATAAACTCAGGCCTCTACTCTAGATTGTTACTCTTGCATAATTTTAAGTCAGTGTAAAGAACAGAAAAAGTAAACCTTACCAAGAAAGTAGAATTTTGCAAATCACGCCTAAATTATGATTCTGGATGTGCACTATGCTAAAGCAATATTCCAAAGGCAGCTGCAGACCAAAATTAGGAAGGAGAGAAGACAAGATGCTGTACAGAGGCAATGAGTAGATCTTTCTACAAGCAGTCACCTAGATGAAGCTGGTCAACTTTTTCCTTTAATAGGAAGCTCAGCTGAGGTGACTGCAGTTACAGTTAGACAACTACTAGACACAGGCAAGAAATAATAATGTGAAGGTTATGCTACCCGGCTGTTCACTCTGCCCTCTGAAAATATCTTACATTTATTTTAACTTCATGCACAATTACATCTACTACACTGGATGATGAGCAGTCTTTGGCAATTATTCTCATGTAAATGGCATAGTTGTTTAAGGTAGGAATTGTATTTGTGGTATGGTGCACATGCTCAAAGAACTTACATGCAAATTGAGTGTTAGCATCATATTCAAATCTAAAATCCAGAAAAGCTTAAGATAAAGTTAGATATACTGCAAGAGACAAAAAGCATCTTGTTTAAATATTTTAACATTTTTAAGTGCTACTTACAAATATTAATCAACAAATTTTACGTGTTATTTTGACACTTTTGACTTCAGCCACCTGATGAGAAGAAGTGACTCGTTGAAAAAGACTCTGATGCTGGGAAAGACTGAAGGCAGGAGGAGAAGGGGCAACAGGCATCACCAACTCAATAGACAGGAGTCTGAGCAAACTCAGGGAGATAGTGAAGGACAGGGAAGCCTGGCGTGCTGCAGTTCATGAGGTCACAAAGAGTTGGATATGGCTGAGTGACTGAACAACAACAAAAATTGACTTTCAAACAGTTCTAGTTACCCAAGTTGTTTCTAAATCACTATTGGAAGGTTTATGTACAGTTGATCTAATTAAAGTTGATTGAAAGAAAGCTCGGACTTACTCTAAACTGTTTCTGGTCAAGGATGTCTGGGGACAGATGGAACGTATGTGATGGTTAACACATAAGAACATTCATTTTCTGTTTGTCTAGGTAGTTTATTGAACTTAAATCTATCAGGTTAGTTCAGTCACTCAGTCATTTCCGACTCTCTGCGACCCCATGCACTGCAGCACACCAGGCTTCCTTGTTCATCACGAACTCCTGGAGATTACTCAGACTCATGTCGATTGAGTCAGTGATGCCATCCAAACATCTCATCCTCTTATCCCATTCTCCTCCCACCTTCAATCCTTCCCAGCATCAGAGGCTTTTCTAGTGAGTCAGTTCTTTGCGTCAGGTGGTCAAAGTAGTGCAGCTTCAGTAACATTCCTTCCAATGGATATTCAGGACTGATTTCCTTTAGGATGGACTGCTTGGATCTCCTTCAAGTCCAAGGGACTCACAATAGTCTTCTCTAACACCACAGTTCAAAAGCATCAATTCTTCGGAGCTCAGCCTTCTTTACAGTCCAACTCTCACATCCATACATGACTACTGGAAAAACCATAGCCTTGACTAGATGGACCTTTGTTGGCAAAGTAGTGTCTCTGCTTTTTAATATGATGTCTAGGTTTGTCATTGGAGAAGGAAATGGCAACCCATTCCAGTGTTCTTGCCTGGAGAATCCCAGGTACGGGGAGCCTGATGGGCTGCTGTCTGTGGGGTCACACAGAGTCGGACACGACTGAAGTGACTTAGCAGCAGCAGCAGCAGGTTTGTTATAACTCTTCTAACAAGGAGCAAGCGTCTTTTAATTTCATGGCTGCAGATACCATCTGCAGTGATTTTGCTGCTGCTGCTACTGCTGCTAAGTCACTTCAATCGTGTCTGACTGCGATCCCATAGACAGCAGCCCACTAGGCTCCCCTGTCTCTGGGATTCTCCAGGCAAGAATACTGGAGTGGATTGCCATTTCCTTCTCCAATGCATGAAAGTGAAAAGCAAAAGAGAAGTCGCTCAGTCTTGCCCGACTCTTAGCAACCCCATGGACTGCAGCCTACCAAGCTCCTCCATCCGTGGGATTTTCCAGGCAAGAGTACTGGAGTAGGGTGCCATTGCCTTCTTAGAGCCCCCTAAAATAAAGTCACTCACTGTTTCCATTCTTTCCTCATTTCCCATGAAGTGATGGGACCAGATGCCATGATCTTAGTTTTCTGAATGTTCTAAGCTTTTTCACTCTCCTCTTTCACTTTCATCAAGAGGTTCTTTAGTTCTTTGCTTTCTGCCAGNACGTTCCTGGAATCAATGACTCTTCCTAAAAGCCCCTCCAACATCGTCATTGATGCTGTGGGAATTTATGACTCATATCCCCTGCATCTATCTGTCTTCTCTTCCTAAAGTCACGTTGGCAGACGAGATGCCTGGTCAAGGTGGAAACTTTAAGATGTGTATAAGAGACAGAGGGTGGTGTCATCTGCGTGTCTGAGGTTATTGATATTTCTCCCGGCAATCTTGATTCCAGCTTGTGCTTCATCCAGCCCAGCATTTCACATGATGTACTCTGCATGTAAGTTAAATGAGCAGGGTGACAATATACAGCTCTGATATATGCCTTTCCTGATTTGGAACCAGTTCCAGTTTTAACTGTTGCTTCTTGGCTTGCATACAGATTTCTCAGGGTGCAGTTCAGGTAGTCTGGTATTCCCATCTCTTTAAGAATTTTCCACAGTCTGTTGTCAAAGGCTTTGGGATTGTCAGTAAACCAGAAGTTGGTCTTTTCTGGAACTCGCTTTTTCGATGATCCAGTGGATGTTGGTAATTTGATCTCTGGCTCCTCCGACTTTTCTAAAACCAGCTTGAACATCTGAAAGTTCACTGTTCATGTACTGTTGAAGCCTGGCTTGGAGAATTTTGAGCATTATTTTGCTAGTGTGTGAGATGAGTGCAATTGTGTGGGAGTTTGAACATTCTTTGGCATTGCCTTTCTTTGGGATTGAAATGAAAACTGACCTTTTCCAGTTCTGTGGCCACTGCTGAGTTTTCCAAGTGTACTGGCATATTGAGTACAGCATGTTAACAGCATCATCTTTTAGGATTTGAAAAAGTCCAACTGGAATTCCATCACCTCCACTATCTGTGTTTGTACTGATGCTTCCTAAGCATCCCACTTGACTTCACATTCCAAGATGTGAAGGTGAGTGATCACACCATCGTCGTTATCTGGGTCATGAAGATATTTTTTTTTTTGTATAGTTCTGTGTNCATCATCTTTTAGGATTTGAAAAAGTCCAACTGGAATTCCATCACCTCCACTATCTGTGTTTGTACTGATGCTTCCTAAGCATCCCACTTGACTTCACATTCCAAGATGTGAAGGTGAGTGATCACACCATCGTCGTTATCTGGGTCATGAAGATATTTTTTTTTTGTATAATTCTGTGTTTTCTTGCCACCTCTTCTTAGTATCTTCTGCTTCTGTTAGGTCCATACCATTTCTGTCCTTTATTGTGCCCGTCTTTGCATGAAATGTTCCCTTGGTATCTCTAGAGATCTTGAAGAGATCTCTAGTCTTTCCCATTCTATTGTTTTCCTCTATTTCTTTGCATTGATCACTGAGAAAGTCTTTCTTATCTCTTTTGCTATTCTTTGGAACTCTGCATTCAAATGGTGTATCTTTCCTTTTCTATAGTCAATTATTTTTAAATTATTAACATATATTGTGTATATATTCCATGGTATATGAAAGTTTAGGGAAGCTAACATAATAAGATTAGGTGACAAATCATCATCATAATCAAAAGAACAAGAAAGGAATAATAGCATTTCCATTTTCAGTGTAATTGAAATTGTTTCAGAAGAGTGGGATTAGCCCTTAAGAAAAATTGGAGTTATTTGAGGCTGTGACTTGGCAGGCACTATAAAGTATAATTCCAGGAGTAATTTTTCAAGCAAAAACAAGACAGCCCATGTGTGCAACATTCTTGACACTTTTTCATTATTATGCTGCCTTGTACTGGCTTGGAACTTAAAAGAACAGATGTGTGTGTATGATTGAGTGACACTGGAAAATATGTCTGAAACGACCTTAAAAAATAACCTAATATTATCTTGTTAATTCCAGTGTATTATTGTCATTTGGCAAATGCCTATTAAACAATAAGACAAAATGATAAATTCAAGGGAGCAATATTTTATTTGCTTAAGAATCTAGATTGGGAAAGGATTATGGCGTTAAGGGGACAGCATTTAGCTGAACTTACCTGGATAACTGTCTTCCTCATTTTATTGTGTAGATGCCATGTCATTGCCGACATAGAATGTGGAATGTGAATTATTTATTGTGGCTTGTCACCAGGCTTTGGCTTGTTGAGTATCACTGGTATAAGAAGAAGCATCCCTTGTCTGTGGTTATAAAATCTGGGTCAGAAGTCAGTTCCAGCACATTTTGGCTGTGCCCTGGATACCAGTCTAACTCTTTGAACCTTTATATCTTTGTGATTAAAATTGAGGTAATTACCATCGTGCCTGTTTTAAAAGCTTGTGAGATGATTAAGTGAAAATGCTGTGTAAACTGTAAAGCACTGTAAAAATGTAAGGCTTTATTATGGAAAATTATGGAAATTATGTAATAACATTGATTATATTTCTTCTTAGTGATAAACATGGATAATTTCTGGTTTGGCAAATATGCAATAAGGGAAAAAACATGCAATTAATATCCTAAGTTGGGAAAAGACACAATTGATATAATTAATTGAAGCAACTACTTTGGAACAGTTATTTTATAAAGTCTTTCAGTAAATTTGGGTAAACTCCAGGAGTTGGTGATGGACAGGGAGGCCTGGCGTGCTGCGGTTCATGGGGTCGCAAAGAGTCAGACACGACTGAATGACTGAACTGAATTGAACTTACAAGGTCTTTGCAGGTTGAGATCCAAACCAAACTAATTTAACTGCTAATAAGAGTTAAGCAAATCAACATGGGCATGCTGATAGAGAATTTAATAATTCCGTCAGTCATGACTAGCACTTGTGTAATTAATCATTTATATACTTCAAAGAACTAGAGTAGAATAATACTGACTTAATATGAAAACCATCCTGTACTCTTTTTTTAAATTTATTATTATTATTTTACTTTACAATATTGTGTTGCTTTTGTCACACATCAACATGAATCTGCCACGGGTATACACAGGTTTCCAATCCCGAACCCCTCATCCTGTACTTTTGATGACTTGAAAGCATTTTCAGTGTCTTCCAATAGCCTTTTAAAAATGAAGAAGCCGTCAGAGATTAAAAAATAATATGCACAGGTACTACTGATTTGTTAGTCTACTCATAAAATGAACATTAAGAAATCTTCTACTCAGGAATTAGTTATCTGGTTATTCAAAGCTCACATGAACAAGCATTATGAATAAATACATTAGTAGCTATATAACCACTGAGAATGTTGCTACAATACATACTCAAATTAACTCTTATATTTTCATTGCATTAACTAATGAAATTATGCTGCTAATGACTGATATTTTTAAAAGCAGGAAAAATTATATTCACTACTTTATTGCTACATGCAATATTTTTCATGAATATAAATACTATGTTTATGTATCTCAAGATATGGAATATATAGCATGTTGAATATGACCAATTCTTCAAAAGAAATCAACTTTTTAAGCAACACCAGATAACTATATAGCAATTGCATTTTGCCCGTAATAATTTTAAAAATGTCGGAGGAGTATGTAATTTCCTCGGTTCTATCTCACTGCAGCAAGTGGGCCTTAGGAAGCATCAGTACAAATACAGCTAGTTGAGGTGATAGAATCCCAGTTGAGATATTTCAAATCCTAAAGGATGATGCTGTGAAAGTGCTGCACTCAATATGCAGTAAACTTGGAAAACTCATCAGTGTCCACAGGACTGGAAAAGGTCAGCTTTCATTCCAATCCCAAAGAAAGGCAATGCCAAAGAATGTTCAAACTACCGCACAATTGAACTCATCTCACACACTAGCAACGTAATGCTCAAAATTTTCCAAGCCAGGTTTCAAGAGTACATGAACAGTGAACTTCCAGATGTTCAAGCTGGATTTAGAAAAGACAGAGGAGCCAGAGATCAAATTACCAATATCCAATGGATCATTGAAAAAGCAAGAGAGTTCCAGAAAAAACATCTACTTCTGCTTCATTGACTATAACAAACTCTGTGTGGATCACAACAAACTGTGGAAAATTCTTAAAAAGATGGGAATACCAGACCACCTGACCTGCCTCTTGAAAAATCTGTACACAAGTCAAGAAGCAACAGTTAGAACTGGACATGGAACAACAGACTGGTTCCAAATCAGCAAAGGAGTGTGTCAAGGCTGTATATTGTCACCCTGCTTATTTAACTTCTATGCAGAGTTCATCATGCGAAATACTGGGCTGAATGAAGCACAAGCTGGAATCAAGACTGCTGGAGGCAATATCAATAACCTCAGATATGCAGATGACACCACCCTTACAGCAGAAAGCAAAGAAGAACTAAAGACCCTCTTCATGAAAGTGAAAGGAGAGTGAAAGAGGAGTGTTGGCTTAAAACTCAGCATTCAGCAAACGAAGATCATGGCATCTGGTCCCATCACTTCATAGGAAATAGACGGGGAAACAATAGAAACAGTAGGAGACTATTTTGAGGGGCTCTAAAATCACTGCAGATGGTGACTGCAGTCATGAAATGAAAAGATGCTTGCTCCTTGGAAGAAAAACTATGACCAAACTACACCACAGGTTGAAAAGCAGAGACCTTACTTTGCCAACAAAGGTCTGTCTAGTCAAAGCTATGGTATTTCCAGTAATCATGTATGGATGTGAGAGTTGGACTACAAAAAAAGCTGAATGCTGAAGAATTGATGCTTTTGAACTGTGGTGCTGTGGAAGACTCTCAAGAGTCGCTTGGACTGCAAGGAGGTCCAACCAGTCAATCCTAAATAAAGTCAGTCTTGAATATTCTTTGGAAGGACTGATACTGAAGCTGAAACTCCAATACTCTGGCCACGTGATGTGAAGGACTGACTCATTGAAAAGACCCTGATGCTGGGAAAGATAGAATGTGGGAGGAGAAGGGGACGACAGAGGATGAGATGGTTGGATGGCATCCCTGATGCGATGGATATGAGTTTGAGTAGGCTCCATGAGTTTGTGATGGACATTGAGGCCTGGCATGCTGCAGTCCATGGGGTTGCAAAGAGTCCTATGCAACTGAACTGAGGAGAAGGATCCCCCAAAGAGAGACTGTAGCCACCCCCAAGGACTCTCTAGCTTCTTCTTTCAGATCCTGTAGGAGCTGAATGTTTTTCTTGAGGACTGTAAGACTTTCTTTAACTTAGCTGGAGATATTTACCCAGAAACAACACATCTCATTCAAGATGGCTCAAGGCCCTCCTTGTTCAGGGATCAGGAGATCTATCTCCTGTCTGTTTTGGAGTGCAACCCTTGCCCAGCTGTGTTGGTTCTTTAGAGCTGTCACAAGAAATTTTATCCCACAAACTTAATTATGGGGTTATTCATTAGCATGGCACTCATTTGTAGTTCTGAATAGATACCTGAGATCTCCTAGGGGCCCATGGGTGTACTGAGTGCCCTCTTCTGTTTTCTTCCATGGCTTGACACGTGAGTAGTAAATGCAGGAGTCGTATCTTGCTACCTTGATTGCTTTATTGGTATAAAGTATTACAGGGTAGGAGCCCTTCCATGTAGGCTGGTGTTGAGCCTTTGGGGACCCATCTTTCCAGACTTTAATTAGGACTTGAGTCCCTGGAGAATATACTGGTGGCTTTTTAGAATCTTTGACACCCCACAAGCATATTACCTGTTGGAACTGCCCAATGGCCATGCCTTAAGACCAGAGGGACTGAGGGTCTGGATCTAGGAAGAGGTCACTGACATAAAAAAAAAAGTTCTTCCATACAGCATCTCATAAGGACTAAGACCATCTTGTTCGTTAGGGGCAATACGAGTGCAGAGGAGAACTATTGGTAAAGCCTCCTTCCATCCCAGGGAGGTGATCTCCTGGGTTATCTTTTTTATCAGAGACTTTAAGAATTGGTTGGCTCTTTCTAAATTCCCTCATAGCTCAGTTGGTAAAGAATCTGCCTGCAATGCGGGAGATCTGGGTTCAATACCCGAGTCAGGAAAATCTGGAGAAAGGCTACCCACTCCAGTATTCTTGGGCTTCCCTTTTGGCTCAGCCAGTAAAGAATCTGCCTGCAGTGTGGGAGACCTGGGTTTGATCCCTGGGTTGGGAAGATCCCCTGGAGAAGGGAAAGGCTACCCCCTCCAGTATTCTAGCCTGGAGAATTCCATGGACTAAGTCCATGGTGTCGCACAGAGTTGGACATAACTGAGTAACTTTTGTTTTTTGGCTCTTTCTACTTTTCCTGGAGACTGGGCCCTCCAGGCACAATGAAGATGGTAAGTAATGGCCAATTCTTTAGAGACCCCTTGGGTAATGTTAGAAGGTAATGATGTTCCATTGTCACTTTGTAATGACCTTGGCAGACCAAATCTCAGAATGATTTCATGGAGCAGTTTTTTACCACCTCCTCAGCCTTCCCAGTCTGGGTAAGAAAGCCTTCAATCCATCCTGTGATTGTATCTATTACAACTAATAGGTATTTATACCCTTGAGAAACTGGCATCTGGGTAAAGTCCATCTGCCAGTCCTGTCCTGGGTAGGTCCCATGTCATTGGACAGGCTGGGCCAGGTGGGGTCTTCTAGCTCCTTGGGGGTTAATTGGCAGGTGGCACAAGAGGAGACCATTTGCCTTATAGTTGTTTGGAGGCCTGTTCCTCTGAAGGACCTTTCTAATAATCTTTGGAGGGCTTCCTTCCCTAAATCAGTGATGGCATGTAAGGAGTTAACCAACTTCCATTGGAGGTTCCTATGCAGAAAAAGGAGTCCCTCCTTTTGGAACCACCCCATACAATCTTCTTGAAAACCCTCACTCTTAGCATTAAGAGTCTCACTTTCAGTATATGAAGGAGTTTCTGGCACATTAGTCTGTGGAACAAAGGTGGCAGTCCCTATTAGGTCATTGTTCTGTAACACTGCTCTCTTAGCTGCCTGAACAGCTGCTTGGTTTCCCTCATGCCACTTCTGTGCCCCCTTTTTGTGTCCTTTACAGCGGGAGATTGAAACCTCAGTGGGCAGATGGACTGACTCTAAGAGGCTAAAGATTTGATCGCCACATTTGATTGGGGACCCTCGGGTGGTCAAGTGGCCTGTTTCTTTCCAAACAGCAGCATGTGCACATAGCACCAAAAGGCATACTTGGAGTCAGTATAAATGTCTACTCTTTCCTTTTCCCAGCTTTAAGGCTTGATTCAGGGCTATGAGCTCAGCCAACTGGGCTGAAGTAAACTGATGACAAATGTTTAGCCTCTATGGTCTCAAAATTGGAGACTATTGCATATCCAGCTCTTCTTTTCCCATATAAGACAAAGCTGCTTCCATCAGTGTGCCAGATTTCCTCAGAATTGGTCAGAGGATCTTCTGACAACCTCTCGGGGTTTTGTCCAGTGGTCCAAGGTTTCTAGGCAAGAATGGAAAGGGAGAGAGCCCTCGGGAGTAGGCAGGAGGGTAGCTGGGTTAAGAACCTCACAAGGGGATATAGTCAGGCCTAGATTTTCCATTAGCTCTACTTGATATCTGGGGATTCTTTGATCAGACATCCATAAATGGCCTCTTCCATTCAGGAGTTGTTTCACTTGATGGCTGGTAAAAATAGTTAGTTTACCCCCAAAAGAGAGTTTTAAAGCATCTTCTATCAAGTCTTCAATAGCTGCAAGATTTCGAAGGCAGGGAAAGATCTCTTGCCAATAAGGGAGCAGGACACTCAGGGACCACCAGAAGCTTGTGGGAAATATTTGTTCATCCCAGCAACAAAGAAGTACTCAGGTAAATCTTTTTGTAAGTATTTTTCCGGTAGTACCCCAAATGGTAAAGATTTGGGAGGAGAAGGCTCTGGAATAGGAGGTTAGAATAAAGTAGGTGGCCCCTGTGTCAACCAAGAAATTCTTGCACCTACCTACCACATCCACTTGCACCCTTGGCTCCAGCCCCATGATGGTTATCTGTGAAAGGTAGGTTGGCTGGAATGGGCTGCTTCAGTCCTGTTGAACCATCATGAGGGGAGACTTGGCCCTTGACCTTGAGGCTCATTGGTTCCGAGAGCAGAATGCCACCCAAAGCCCCAATTGATGGCAAACTGTTTTAGGAGACTTGCCAGGGTTTGGACACTCTTTGGCCCAATGTCCTGCCTGTCTAAAGATTAGGCATTTTCCTTGTGCTTTGTCCTGCAAGGACTCGGGGTTTGCCTTAGGGCTTCCTGGAGGGCAGCCAGCATCTGGGCATAACTTGTCTCCTTCCTTCTCTCCCTTCCCTGGGCCTTGGCCTCCCTCTCCTGTTATAAAAGATGTTGGTAGCTGTCTGGACCATCTCATCTGAAGAGGCAGATGGGTCCTGCTGCTGTAGCTATTGTAACTTTATCCTGATGTCTGATACACATCGGGACAGGAATTTGTCCTTTAAAATTACACTTTGGAGGGCCTCTTTTAGACTTTCCAGAAAGGCAATGTGGTTCTTGTTGCACTCCTAAGTTATTGCTGAATTTGGGCACAGTCCCACAACGAATAGGCTGGACTTCCTTAGGGGTGAGTCTTTCTGAAGCTTATTCTACCCAGTACTGTTGCAACTTGAGAGCTGGGAATCCCTGGGTCAGAGTGCAGATCCCCAGGAAGGTTGATGCATGACAAACTTGTGAGGACCAGATCCCTAGGCAGATTGAGGCAGGTTGAACTCTTGGGACCCCTGGACTGGAGTTGGGCATCCCCAAGGTCTCCAGCATGACCAATGCTGGGTAGGATTAAGGGGCTGTACTCTTAACTCACTGCTGGTTTTTCCACCAGGATGGGAATACATATCATGATGTAAAGCAATCCAATTCTGTGCCCTGAGGCTGGGAACCTGGTGAAAGAGCCATAAGCCTCATCCTCTTATTGTTCTGAGGGAATGTAAACCACTTATTTCCTTCCCTAGTCCTCCAAAAGAACAGTTTAGGGTGTTTCCAATAGTGAAAATCTCATTGTTATAGACCCACTTTAGGTAATAACAAGTAATGACAAAGGAGTGAGTTATTTGGTCCTGTTAAGGGCATTAGGAATATTTTAATAATAAGCTGTGTGGAACAATATTGCCTACAAGGAGGCAGGGTCCTGATTGTAGGAGTTAGGAAGTGGTTTAAGAACAAATTGGTAAGAGGCAACAGACCAGATGTTCCGTAAAAGTGGAGTGGAGATTTGATCCAGGGGTATGTTTGTAACTTTAGGAGAAGGATGGTTAGGGTTTGGGCCCAAACGGCCTGCAGGGCTGATTCCCAAAGTGTCAAAAATTATCCCTGGAAGCCCAATTGCCCTTGAAGGGATGCCACCAGATGGACTTCTAGCAGGCATTGTGCCTGTTACCCACCCTGTTGGGTTCACTGAGAGATGCTATTGTTGCACATGTTGTAGGAAACATGGAAGATGAAGGCCTGAATATCTAGAGAGATTGGTTATTACACAGTATTTTCTCTCCCAAGGGCCAGTTATTTTCTGGTTGTCCCTCAAGAAGATTGTAGAGGCATCATTGTGGGCCTGGGTGGCTGTGCTCAGAAGAGCATGAAACAGGAGGGAAGGGAGCAGGGATCAACTTTTGAAAGAATGACATAGCCCAAGAGCATAACATAAACCAATTAAAATCAAATGGGTCCAAGATGACAAGTCAAACTCAACTAAACCTGGATCCTCAATCTGCAAGCCAAATGACATGCCCAGATGTGCCAGGATAGTTCCAAGGCACTGTCAAAAGATAGAGGAGTGGATGGTTCCCTAATTGTTGGAATGATCCTCCCACTCATTAGCATATGAAATCACCCAGCCCACAGAAACTAACCACACCACAATCCATGGCCACTGCACTCTCCTCTGTGATGGCCCACACCCTGTGCAGTGTGATTCTCTCTGAATCCAAACAAGTCCACCTCCTACCTATCACTGTGTCTCTCAATGAATTTTTGCAATGAAACATCAGAGCCTGAGCTTCATTAGGTCCTGAAGCCAGGTGCTGTGGGTTTTGTCTGGGCTCAAGTCCCAGAAGAGAGGAGCTGAAGGACAGGAGGAAAAACAGAGGGGGGAAACATGCCAGGGAATCTCCTTCATAACCTGCCAGATAAATAATACCTGACCTGTGCTAACAGTTTTCATTGGCCTGATCCTTGGCACAAAGAAGATTAAGGACAGAAGAACCCCCACCCACTTGGGCAACAGCTACTGGAGCAGAGCAGAGGAAAATGGAGCCTTTGGGACACACTGGGGAGTAGCCTTTCCAGAGTCCCTTAATTGCACCCACTACTGCTCAACTGTTTGTGGGGGGTTCAGGGAAACAAGAAACGAGAGACTGTAAGGGAATTAAGATTTTGTTAGCCATATGTCTTTCCAGCCATAGGGGCGAGGACTTCCTACTCCAACCGGAGATCACCTGGGATCTGAGACTGAGCCGAGTAAGCTTTCTGCCAACTCTGTGTTTGTTGTCCCAGTTTCCAGCACAGTGGGCTTCTTGTCACTTCCCCTGTGCTGGGTTTTCTCTGCGTTCAGCTTCCACCACTGGAGCTTTCGCAGAGTTGGGCTTCTGCTGTGTTTGGCTTCCGCCTTGCAGGGGCTGAGCCGAGGTTGTTTCAGCCAGGTTAAATCCAAGAAACGACACCATATATGTCAGTGAAGTGAAGTGAAGTCGCTCAGTCATGTCCGACTCTGCAACCCCATGGACTGTAAACTACCAGGTTCCCCTGTCCATGGGGTTTTCCAGGCAGCAGTACTGGAGTGGATTGCCATTTCCTTCTCCAGGGGATCTTCCGGACCCAGAGATCGAACCTGGGTCTCCCACTTTGTAGACAGACGCTTTACCATCTGAGCCACCAGGGAAGTCACTTTCACTTTCATATATATGCCAGGGGAGTGTGTAACTTCCTCGTTTCTGTCTTGCTGCAGCAAAAATTTGAAGCAATGGACAGACCAGTGTTACAGCCTTGTGTAAATTTCCTTGGTTGCAGCAAAAACGTGAAGTGATGTATGGACCAGTGTTGCAGCTCCATGTTACAGCACAGTTTTGTTTGACAAGCAAAGGGAAATACATCCTTGAGGACTGAGGGTGGGCCGACCCAAAAGATGCAAAGAGAAGAGAAGCCCCCGGCTCAATTTTGGCTTTATATGTTTTTTCTCCTCCTTGGCCTGCTCTATGTAAACTGGGCTAGCCAGGAGGCTATTTGCTTCACCTGAGTTCCTCACTCCAGTCCTCGGACCTTCCTTTGTTCTATTTTCTCAGGCTTTGCCCTTTGTTTTTTAGCCACTGCCATTCCTGTCTCTTATACACATCTGGAAAAACAGAGGGGGGAAACATGCCAGGGAATCTCCTTCATAACCTGCCAGATAAATAATACCTGACCTGTGCTAACAGTTTTCATTGGCCTGATCCTTGGCACAAAGAAGATTAAGGACAGAAGAACCCCCACCCACTTGGGCAACAGCTACTGGAGCAGAGCAGAGGAAAATGGAGCCNAATAAAAAAAAAAAAAAAAAAAAAAAAAAAAAAAAAAAAAAAAAAAAAAACCAGAAACAAAAAAGAAGTAACTACTCAAGTTTAATATATGTTAGACTTCAAATTGCATATATTACATATTATATACACTGAGCATACTCAATACACATTGCATACACATAATTTGAGGCTAAAGGTTAAAGTGAAGCTAATGGCATTTAACATTTTTTTTTTCATTTTTAAGATAATTATGACTCAGATCCACTGTCTACAATTAAATTATGTGGATGTGTTAAAAGAATACTGTCAATCTGTATACATGCTCCTTACTATAGATTTCAGAATTTCTTTCTCAAAATTTAAAGATGAGCAATTCACTTATATAAAGTATGAAGCATAACTTTCAATCATCCTATTATTGCATATTTTTGAGGCTCTATTATGTTAAAAATTTTATTTTCTGCAGTGTTTCTGCTTAAATGAGTTACTTGAATACATAGATGTAAAGAAGTGTCAAAACTGCTAATTTGATTGAGCACAAAATGGATCCTGGAAATTCAGTTAGAAAAGACCCTGATGCTGGGAAAGACTGAGGACAGGTGAAGAAGGGGATGACAGGGGACGAGATGGTTGGATGGCATCACGGACTCAATGGACATAAAGGACAGGGAGACCTGGCATGCTGCAGTCCTTGGGGTTGCAAAGAGTGGACATGACTGAGCGACTGAACTGAACTGACTTAACCTTGGGAATGAATCATTAAGAAAAAGTTGGAAGTCTGCGTATATGTCAGAATCTGAAGAGATGGTTGTTTTTCAGCTCAAGCACTCCATTTCAGGCAGACAGTCTCTTAGAGTCCTAAGGATTGGAGTTTTGTTTTTTCTTTTAGCTGATGGAGGAAATAAAGTACTGTTTCAGAAGGATACTGGTGTGTATCTGTATATACAAAGTGCATAACAAGTATGAATCAAGTCAGAAAACCACAGGGTGATAAATACTCAGGTTGTTGACATGTTTTCTAGATATGTGCTTTGTTATGTTCAAAAAATTAAGAAACATTGTTGCAGATTAAATTATTTTTAAAAATAATAATTTCTCCCCAAAATCTAACAACTCACAAGACCTAAGAGACCCTGCAGTGGCTATTTCTGTCATCTTGATTCTCAACTGTGACTGTCAATGCCAACGTGGCTTCCAATTTATACCTTCTGACAACTTAGTACAGGAAATGAGTCCTGTTGTAATGAAAATTTCATGTTTCCTTCTGAGTGACTGATTTTTATATAAAATCATCTTAAGAAAAATATTCCATGGATGTGTCATTTTAACTTTCAGAGCAATCCAACACAGTATGTGATTTCAAGTTGCTTATAAAACTGGTGAATTAACCCAAGAGAGGCAAGCAACATTATACCTTTATTTAATGAGGGAAAAAAATGAAGCCCAGAACAATTGTAACTTATCCAAGGAAACATCATCAATAATTAAAGCTTATTAATTTTCCACCAGATTATTATGTGACCAGAGGAGAAAAATCCTTAAAACTATCCTTAGCTCTAATCTGGGCGAGAAAACATGTGAAATGGGGTTATAGTCACAGTCATACAGGGAAATCTTTGTTTTCATTATTTTCTCACCTTTATTACATCACAAGTCAAAGAGGACTACCAGAACCTCCTGACATTAGTAATTTGGGCAGTTGGAAATGTGAGGACGAGAGTGTTATGGATAGATGCTAGAATGAGAACATATGACTTCTAATTAGAAGCTATGACTTTATGATTTCTAATCCAGTACTGAGCATACCAACTTAAAAACAAATTCCACTACCAACAAGTTCCGCTCTTATAAACGAATGTAGTAATAGTTTGGTTACAATAATTGCCTTAATACATATATTTGTAATTAAAATCCCATCGAAGACTATTAATACACAAATAGGCAAAGATGTTTACAGTTCCTGAATCTATTCTAATACCATTAAGAGGTTCAGATATTGTTATGAGCATTGGTTAAAAATTCTTATTCAAATAAGCCAAAATTCAAGTCAAAATTCCTCCCCCTCTTCAATTCAACTTGCCTAAGTCTAATCATCTGTTCATTTTCGAGGTGCTTACTTAGCGTCTACTATGGGATAGGTGGTCAGAGAACAGTGAGTTAAACATTACTAACATCTGCTAGACAGTCTTCTCTGAATGTGACTCCTGCATTACCTAATCTGTAGTAAGCCATTCTAACTAAGTAATGACATTCTTGTTAAGAAAGTTTATTCCTACAGCCTTTAGGATGCACAATTAGAATTTCTGGTTGTGACAGCCTTTGCATTACAGGATACCAGCTTCTGAAATGCCAAGGGTACAAACAGACACCTCCATCAGATTCTCCAGCATGGAGACTGACAAATTTTATTCTTCATGTGTGAATGCTAAAGGGTAAGGAAGGTTTTGAAGGCTTGTAATTTGTCTTTTGGAATTTGAATGTTAAAATAACTGCCAATAATTTGAATTATAAACAACTGAATGAAATAAAATCCATGAGTCCCTGCTGTTATAAACGAATGCAGAATAAAATCAGGCCATAAAGAAAAGTATTTCCTGGCAGTAGAATGACAACCAATAAATATTGACAGAATAAAGAAGCTAAAAGTTATAAATGGGTATTAAAACTAGAATAATAAACATTATTTACATATTTTCAAGATTTCTTCACATGATAGTTATTAATTACAAAGGTCAAGTAGTACTATTACAGTGGAGAATCTGGAAGACACTGCCTTAATGAGCTAATGATCTTGCCAATGACATTTACATAAGAACAGATTATCATCCAGTGCTACTTGATACGGTGCAGTGAAGCTATACCATCACTTCTGTGTCATTCCCAACATATGAATGACCTGTTTATAATCAAGAAAACACATGGTGTGAACCCAAATCAGTAAATAGCTTCCAAAACAGTGAATCCATATTTTTCAAAAATGTCAAGATCAACAAGTTTTTAAAAAGCTAGAGAATGTTCCAGATTAAAGGAAGATAAAGACATGCAAATGTAATGCATCTACTTTCACAGTTAGAAGGCCATTTTTTCAAATAGTCTTAGGTAACCATAACCTGAAGGCCATGCAGCTGCTGCCAGATCACAAAGTGAAATCCTTTTCATGCATTTTGTGAATGACAAGTGGAATCTTTGATAGCAATAGAAATAGAATATTAAATGGAGATGGCACTATCTAGTACCCAAGATAAAACAGATAATTGAATCAAACCTAAGAGACTTGTACAGGTACAGGGCAATGCTAATGTATACAGTGCAAGCTTGGAAATAGTTTCTATGACAATTGCCGAACTGTTGCTAATCACTACTTTCTTTTCCATATGACCGTGTATTTTTTGTTATAAAATCTTAAGAGATGCGTTATATTTATATTCACCAGTAGAATATGAGTTGACAATAGCTAATTTTCTTATAAACGCATTAATTTTTCAAGTAAGTGTCTCTATAAAGTTGATGACAAGTGTTATCATTTTTTTTTCCTGTGATGTGAATGACAGAGTATCTAAGATTAACTTAGTGGGAATTTTTGTATTAAGATTATAAATTTTCTTTAGAAAATACTAACTGTGGAACTATGGCTGCCCTAACAAACATGATGATGTGACTTTTCAGTGGTCTATTTATCATTTATTACACTTAAAAAAACCCATAAATGTTCTAATGATTTAAGCCATTGCTAAGTAGGTGCTTAGTTTGCTGTCAAAAGCTCTCCTAATTGTATGATAGAGTGAGTGAAGCATTTTGTGTATTAAAATACTTTTTAAGATTTAAGTTATTATAGAATCAGAGGGTAAAATTGACAAAGTACACACTAACACAATATAATAAAGTGTGTGTATGTAGGGGTGTTTCCATACTTTATCTGTTTTAATGGCTGGTAAAAGAAAGACAACTATGATTTTATATGAAATTACTACTAATAACTTTAAACATTTCCTCTGAAGCTTAAATTATCCCCTAATCCTTGTTTACATTATCAATATGCATTAATGTACGTGCATGCTCAGTTGAGTCTGACTATTTGCAACTCCATGGACTGTAGCCTGAGCTTCCCAGGTGGCTCAGTGGTAAAGAGTATGCTTGTCAGTGCATAGACACAGGTTTGATCCCTGGGTTGAGAAGAGCCCCTAGAGGAGGAAATAGTAACCCACTCCAGGATTCTTACCTGGAGAATCCCATGGACAGAGGAGCCTGGCAGGGTAGAGCCCATTGGGTTGCAAAGAGTTGGACATGACTAAGCAACTGAGCGTGCACAGGACTTTAGCATGCTAAACTCCTCTGTCCATGGGGTTTTCCAGGTAAGAATATTGCAGTAGGTTGCCATTTCCTCCTCCAGGGCATCTTCCCGACTCAGGAATCAAACCTGCGTCTCCTGCATCAGCAGGTGGATTCTTTACCACTGATCTATCTGGGAAACTTATGCAAAATGTACCCAATGGTTTAACTTCCGTTTACTCCTTATGCCTTAGATACTATTTATTAAGATATTGAATCCTAGAATTATCCTCACTGACCGCATCTAATTAATAGCATATCCCTGCTTTCTTGAACTTGTCCCACACAAACTCCAAGAATGTCTTTTCTGATATTCTCTTACTGATATATTCAACAACTCTGAATTCTGTGTTCTCCTTTGTAATGAGTAATTAAACCCAACTTTGATGAACTAAAGGACTGTTACTGGTGGTCTTTGGCTACTATGCTTAACAGTGCTTATATTGCAGACAATGATGGGAAATGAGGAAGTAGTTGGAAGAGAATGTAGGGTCAAGGGAGAGTTTTTTAAAGATGGGACAACAGTGAACTTTATGTGTCATCTGATACAAGAGATAATTTAAGTGATATCTCTGCAGTGAGACGTAAAGTGGTCATGTACATAAAGGTTGGCCGTAGACACAGAAGAAGGTGCTGCTGCTACTGCTAAGTTGCTTCAGTCGTATCCAACTCTGTGCGACCCCATAGACGGCAGCCCACTAGATTCCCCTGTCCCTGGGATTCTCCAGGCAAGAACACTGGAGTGGGTTGCCATTTCTTTCTCCAATGCATGAAAGTGAAAAGTGAAAGTGAAGTCGCTCGGTCGTGTCTGACTCCTAGCGACCCCATGGACTGCAGCCCACCAGGCTCCTCTGTCCATGGGATTTTCCAGGCAAGAGTACTGGAGTGGGGTGCCATTGCCTTCTCCACAGAAGAAGGTAGTCCATAAATAATTTTATGAGGGGAAACTGGGCATATTGTCACCAATATAGGTAGCTTGATAGAGGTATAGCAAAAATATGTAGAAGTTTTCATCTAATTGCTGCTATTCTTTCAGAACCAGAGGGTAGAATCATCAGCAGAAATTGAGGAGGGAGAGAGACATCTTGATGACTGAGGAGAGAAGAGGTATATTTCTAGGGAGAAAGAAAAGGGAGAGGGTTAGAGAAATGGGATGTGCACTCTGGCAGCAGTAAAGATTCAGCACCCTTGAACTTATGGATCATGACCAGGAAGCAAACAAAGCTGTTCTTGTTTTCCCAAACCCCAAAATACTCAATATAATTTTTAAACAAAGATGAGTATCAACCTTGTAATTCCTGATTTACTAGAGTTATCAAGTTGTTCACACACACACACACACACATCTTGGGATGGATTTTTCAGAGTCAGGAAAGACAGGGTGGCACCACTTGGCACAGCCACTAGGAGACCAATTACCTGAGTGATTCTGGGCAAGAGATTTGCCTCTCTGGCTCAAGGTTTGCATGTATGTAGTGAGCATAACAATACAATCAACTTTGATAGATGCTAAAAAAAAGAGTTAAATATGACAGTGCTTATTAAGCATGTAGAACATCAGCTAATGATTCACTTGTTAAGTAGATAGAAATCTTACCAAACTGAAATCATTATTTTCCTGAGTTTCCTGGATAAAGTAAAATGGGTGAACCAATAAAAGGAAACTTTCTTCATGGCCTATTTAGCAACATGATTATTTCTGGTGGTTATCTGGGACAGTCTTTGTGGACTAGAACATGGTTAGCAATTTGAGTGACTTACATCATCTCGCTGTGAAGCCATTTATGAATGAAAGAACTCTTTCTATTGGCCCAAACATTCTTGCATCATTTTTTTTAAAGCATGTCTAGAAAAGTATGGATAGAAACATGTTTGAAAAGTTGAAAAAAATTTCAGCTCCAGACAATAATAAATCAGTTATTAATATGTTAGTTATTTGGTAGATTATAAAGATTAAAAATAGCTTCTTATCTCCTTATCAGAGAGAGAGATCAAAATTCTGAGATGGTATTGTCCAAAAACTAGCAACACCCACCACCAAAATGAAGCCCCAAGGAGAATTTATTATTTTGCATGTGTCTACTGACATGTCTTTAAAAATTATTTTGAGTTATCAAAAGACAGCCCCAATGTGAGAGCCCAGATTACTGTTCATCATTGTCTGACTATTCCAGTTTTAATATTGCATTTTAAATTGTTGAGATACTTTGTTAAAGCCTTTTGGATTTAAACATTTGTTTTTGTATGGCTAAAGGTTTTAACAATCTGTGTTCACGGATTCTGTGAACTCTTGAAAGACCAGATCTATCAAATGAAATTTCTTTCTTCTCAAATCTATAAAAATTCAAATAACCAGACTTCTAAAAGAAATGATTTCGCTTAGGGATTTTATTGACTCTGGCACTCCAAATATATACATCTTCTTGAAAGAAGTAAACTATTGTGTGATAATTTTATTAAGAAGCTATTTGGAGATGGCAGTAATTAAAGTGGTCTAAGTTCATCCATTTCAGAAGCAAAGCAGGAAGACCAACAAAAGAGCCTGAGAACTGCCACGAAACTTCACAGAAAGAACTGAGATCCACCCAGGAGAAATAAGTTTCTATTAAAATATGACAGAGCATTTAACTTCACTGATCTTCCTCTCTCTTTGGAGATATGTTCGATGGGAAGTATCAGTGATGGAGTTCTTTTAACTTTAAAAATGCCATTCAAAGCTTTCCTTTGCTTCTCAAAGAATTCTGCCTTGCTTTACAGGCAATACCCACAGAGAAATAAAAGTTACCTTGTGTGATTTTACATTGCATTTTACAGTCAAGGACACTGTAAGATTTGTGAATTATATAGAAATTAAGATATTCTTTTCCTTTTAAGAACAAATAAAAGTTTGAACAATGTCTGTTTGTGTTCTATACCAACTGCCCTGCCAAGACTAGAGATGATGACCAAAGTATGATTATTTTAAGCTTCTTGATAATCATTCATTCATTTTTGCATGTACAGAATAAATACAGATTTAATTAGATAGCTAAGTTGAAATCTTGGAGTAAAGATAATTATTTAATAACTTCACACTCTGAGAGTACGTGAGCTTAAGAGATTGTCTTCAGGAAAAAGGAATTATTTTCTAAACTATAGAAAAGTACCTTTCTGAAAAACAAATTAAAGATAGGAACTATAGTCTGAACAAAGAAATCAAAGGCAACTTAAAGTTATTTCAAATATTTAACACCGAGAATTAGTTTTACGTTTGTAGCCTGCAGATACTTAAAGAGTCAGTACACTATTTTATCAATATTAGACTGTACAAACCACTGGGATTTAGAAAGTTTTTAAAGGCTTGAAACACTGCTTGAATTACTAGTGGACGACAAGAAGCTAGATGGCAAATATTCATCCCCTTAGTATGTATGTATATGTGTTGGTATATACTTGATTATGTGTTATACATTGTCCTTATACTAAAATTTGGAGAAGGCAACGGCACCCCACTCCAGTACTCTTGCCTGGAAAGTCCCATGGACGGAGGAGCCTGGTGGGCTGCAGTCCATGGGGTCACGAAGAGTCGGGGACGACTGAGCGACTTCCCTTCCACTTTTCACTTTCATGCATTAGAGAAGGAAATGGCAACCCACTCCAGTGTTCTTGCCTGGAGAATCCCAGGGATGGTGGAGCCTGGGGGCTGCCGTCTATGGGGTCACACAGTGTCGGACATGACTGAAGCGACTTAGCAGCAGCAGCGTACTAAAATTGGATTGCAAGAGTCAAGTCTTGAATAATAAGCAATGGAATATTTTACAGGATAGGAAAATATCACTCTTTTGGAAACTAGTAAGATAAGTGCTTATAATTCAGGAAGAATAAAGCAAACTCACACCCCTATTTACTGAATTGGGTCCTGTGAGTATAAAGGGAAATATGTAAACAATATTTGTTAATAATTCCCTGAAGATATCTTGGAATTTTTTATTCCTAGGAAAGACATTTATCTAGTGGCGTTCATGAAATGAACTTTTTTATTAAGGACTTTTTATACCTTTAGGCATAAAATTTCATGCCACACTGAATGATCTTAAGTGAACCTTTGTTTCTCTAAGGACTTCTCTATATTGTTGATGTTAGTTGCTAAGTCATGTCCAATTCTTTGTGACACCATAGACTTCAGCACAGTAGACTTCCCTGTCCTTCACTATCTCCTGGACTTTGCTCAGCTTCATGTCCATTGAGCTGGTGATGCTATCTAACCGTCTCATCCTTTGCAGCCCTCTTCTCCTGTTGCCTTCAATCTTTCTCTACATTTTCAAATTTATTTTGAAGCTGTGGTTATGGCTCCCTTTTAAATGTTTCTGTTCCATATAAAGTACATACTGTCTATAGTAGAGTACCTATTACTTTTGTGCAGAAAAATAGGATTTAATCCAGGGGTACATAGAGCTATCTCAAAGTGTATTATATTTTTGAGTAGTTCTGCAGGTATCCTTAGCCTTTGACCTTCATTATCTACATGTTCTTTGTATTTTTTTCCAAGCATTATATTTAAAACTAAAAAAAATTAACTTTTAATTGCACACAGCTTTCCAGCAACAGAAAGACATTTTAAATAATGTGTTTATACAGCCCCAGTGTCATAGAGTTTGTGCCATAACCTCTGAACAGCTCAGAAATAGGATGTTGTGTTGGCAATTGCCTCTATTCATTGGAGAACTGTTAACTTAGATTTATTAAATTTAGTGCACTTTGGAAAATGTAAAAATGAACACAGGAGACTAAAATATAAATTGTATTCTACAAGCAAATAAATCCAACTCTTTTGAGCCTCTAAAATAAGCATAAAATACACAGAGGGATGAAAAGAGACCATTTTGAGGGCAATCGCTAGTTTTACAAGGCTGCCTGTCCGCTTAGTAAGTTGAAAATATACAGTGGTTCACATGACCCATCATTCTTTTGCTGTGTCTGGTGCTCTTTCACCTTTTATATGAGGTTTTTACACTCTAGTCAGAGAAAAGCTGAATTAATAAATATGATATTCATGCTATAAAATGTATTAAAGAGGGAAGGAGTTTGGTGCATGATGCAAATTGTATTCTGAAACTGTGCTTACATTCTGATGGTGCAGTATCAACAAATCAGATAATCATGTAGAAGAAATTCACATCAACTTGAAGAATAATGACAAAAATTTTACAAAGAATAGTTAGAAGTACCCAGATAGGCCATTATTTAGAGTAGAAAACTGTGTTCTATAGATTTTGTCTATATCCACTAGGTGTATTTCAATTCTGGATGGAATATTTTAAATTCATTTGTCCATGCAAATGCTTTAGCTTTCTGATAATCACCATGCAACAACAGTTAAGTATCTAGGTATAATGCAAAAGGGAAACGCATAGTAGAAGTGCATTTCTTTTTTTAAAAAATCAAGATAATTGTGATGTTAGACAACAGATAAACCCATAGAAGTTATAGGTTACACTCTGTTCATTCTTCACACAAATATACACATTATTAAGAGATGCCCATGTATCCACAGAGCTTAGAAAAAACAGAATATGTCAAAATGTGAATTTCCAGTTCAGTGGTCTTGAGAATTTTCTATAAATGCATTTCAAAAAGTTGAAGTCCTCATTTCAATTTAAAAAAAGGTTTTTCAATATATCTTTTGCATGGATCCTAAATTTACTTTATTGAAACTAGTGAGTGGTCTTCAAAAGTCCTAGTTTCAAAAGTAATTTACAGTAGGAGAAGATGGAATAATATGTTTAAGATAGAAATTGTATCCTTTACTAAACCTTATGACAAATAAATTTGCACTTTCCTTGTACAATACATTTTATTTGGGTTAAAAAATCTGAAAGCTGGTTTAACCCATTTGATGTTTTCAACTATACGACAAACTTCTGTAGGAAGAAGAAGATGCTTTCTTTTGTAATCTCTTGCACTAAATAAGCATGATGACATACTTCTAAGTTGCATGTAGCATATACCTGAAGCTTATTGTTTTTGAACAAGCAATTTAGCAGAGAAAGAGGTGAGGCTATTAACATAATTTGAATAAAAATTCTGAATGATTAAAAATGCATTCAAATCTGAATATCAAAGGAGTGAATTCCAGAATTAATATAAACATCATATAAATAAATACACATACACATTTAATTTCACATCGTATCCATGGAGTAGTCCTAATCCCAGGCTAGAGATATTTGGTAATGTTGTTTTGTTATATGTTCTTAAAATTCTAATCCATGCAATAATGTGTATAGCACTAAATGAAGACTTCCATTTCTGTAATAGGGGAGAATAGTTTATGTCAAGGAAGTCTTCCTATAGATAACAGTAACACAGTCTAGAAATATGTGAAAAGTCATTGGAAGGTACAAAAAGATAGATCAAACTAGAGAGAATTTCCCTGCTGAAATAAAAACCTCAGATAGAAAATTTCTTTTGAAAAATATATTAACTTCATAAATGTTTATGCCTCAAGCTTATTTCTTTTTTTCCTAACTCAGTTAATGACAATACCATTTCATTCATGTAATCAAAGATGAAATCCTTTACTTTGATTGAAATTCCTTATTTTACTTAACATCATTATCTAATATGACACCTAATTCTGTTTTACTTAGGAATGTTTTCACAACTTCAAAGTCTATAACACATCCAAAAAATATAAATAAATCATACAACTTAACAGCAAACAAACAACCCAATTTAAAAAAGGAGAAGATCTAAATAGACATTTTCCAAAGGAGATATATAGGTGGCCATCAGGTATATAAAGGACAACATAATTAATTAGTAGGGAATTGCAAATCAAAATCACAATAAGATATCATCTCATACCTGTTGGAATGACCGTTGCCAAATAGGCAAGAAATAACAATGAAAAATATGAAGAGAAAGGAAATCCTTGAGCACTGTTGGTGGGAATGTAAATTGGTACAGCCACTATGGAAAACAGAACAGAAATTCCTTAAAAATTTAAAAATAAAACTACCATAGGATCCAGCAGTTCCACTTATAGATATTTACCAGAAGAAAGTAAAAACACTAATTAGCAAAGATATATATGTTCATATGTGTGTATGTTCATTTCAGCATTATTTTTACCAACCAAGATATAGCAACAATCAAGTGTCTACTGATGGATGAATGGACAAAGAAATTGTGGTGTGAGTAGATGTATATACAATGGAATATTACTCACTCATAAAAACATCATGCCATTTGCCACAATACAAATGGACACTGAGACCATTATGCCAAGTGAAATCCATCACACACAAAGAGACAAATACCATATAATCTCTTGTACATAGGTTCTTACAAAAGTCAAAATAAAAACAAGCTCATAGAGACAGACAATAGGTTGGTGGTTACAAGAGACGGAGGGTGAAAGAAATAAGTGATTCTTTTTTTTTAGTTTCAATAAAAGTTCAATAAACAAAGTCTAGATTGGGGGGGAGGCTCTTTGTTATTTCATCATAAATATCCCCAAATCTTATAAGAAGTAGTCCCCTCCATTTTTTACCTCCATGACCCTAGTGAGTCATTATTTATGGAATGATGCCACAATAATGTGAAGTGAAGTCACTCAGTCATGTCCCAACTCTTTGCAACCCCATGGACTGTAGCCTACAAGGCTCCTCTGCCCATGGAATTTTCTAGGCAGGAGTATTGGAGTGGTTTGCCATTTCCTTCTCCAGGGGATCTTCCCAACTGAGGGATTGAACCCGGGTCGCCCACGTTGCAGGCAGACACTTTACCATCTGAGCCACCAGGGAAGCTGTGTGCCAGACCACCACATACCTTCCCTAGAGCCTGATGACACACAGCCTTTAGATAGGCAATCCTCGTGAGCTTACCCAGGGTTGGTGCCATGTCTGGGTTCAGCTGGCTGCCGGGTGATCTAGGTGGGCCTTACTTGGGACCACCTGGCAGATTCAGCTTGGCTCCAATCTGTCATTCTCCAGTGTGTCTTCATGGTGATGTGTCAGACACAAGAGAGAAGACAGAAACAGATGGGCTTCTGAGGCATGGGCTCTGTACAGTAGCCCCAGAATTCCTACTTCATTCTGTTGATAATAGAGGGTCACATGAGGAAGAAATGTATTCTGCTCGTATCAGAGAAACACCAAAATCACAGAGAAACCTCACTGACAGAGACAGACGTGAAGCATTAATGACATCAGTCTTCCACACTCAGTCTCTCTTACCCTACTTGCAGCTTCTTTTCTAAACTAGGGTAGCAGATAAAATACTGGCATTTATTTAAATTTGGGTTTCAGATATATAACAAGGAACTTTAAGACTCTCTTGTTCCCTGGCTATAACTGAACAAAGGCTTCAAAAACAGCATTTTAAAAGTAGCAGAAAATACATAACTAAAAGATAAGAACAAGACTCCCTAAGGGATTCAGAAGGGTTATTTCTAAGAAAAAATAGAATTAAAAAGTTGGCAACAGTTTAACAGTAAAGAAAACTTCCAGCGATCAGAAATTTTACTGTTGAGACCTGCTATTCTGGGAGACTTCTTATTGCCTGGTGATTTCAATGACTAAATGTTTCTATTTAATGATCTTGTTCCATTATTAGCATTGATGTGTTCACACTTTTTAAATGATCTTAGCTCATGGTGGGCATATCAGCAGCTGTCAACAGCAATTACTTGTTTATTCTGAATAATTCTTTCCTTCTCTTCCATACCTTTCTGAAAGCAGTGCTTCAGAATATATGCTCTTGGATTTCAAAAATAGTGGATTGTAAATATAAAGGGTTTCCTAAGCAAGCACACTGACAAGCACCCAAAATCTTTGCACTTGCTTTGAAGGTATTTTATCTGTTTGCCAAAAGAAAAAAAAAAAACAGAAAAATGGCATAGGGTAACAAAAGTGTCATTGTTTCTTAGCTCTAGCCTATAATTTAGACTTTAATACTTTTATGATCATGGTTTGTATATAACTATATTAAAGCACTGGAAAAAATGTTATTAGTTCAAAAGCTGATACATATCATGGGGGGACATAAGTCTTTTGCAATGTCAATGGTAGATTTCTCAAACAGGGATGAAAGTAAAAGTGTTGGTCACTAGTCCTATCTGGCTCTTTGTGACCCCATGGACTATAGCCTCCCAAGCTCCTCTGTCCGTGGAATTCTCTAGGCAATAACACTGAAATGGGTAGCTGTTCACTTCTCCAGGGGATCTTCCTGACCCAGGGATTGAACTCAGGTCTCCTGCCTGCACTGCAGGCAGATTCTTTACCATCTTAGCCTCTAGGTGGTGGTTTAGTCACTAAGTCATGTCCAACTCTTGTGACCCCCATTGCCTGTAGCCTGCCAGGCTCCTCTGCTCATGGGATTTTCCAGGCAAGAATACTGGAGTGGGTTGCCATTTCCTTCTCCAGGAGATCTTCCTAACCCAGGGATCAAATCTGAATCTCCTGCATTGCAGGCAGACTCTNTGGGGGGACATAAGTCTTTTGCAATGTCAATGGTAGATTTCTCAAACAGGGATGAAAGTAAAAGTGTTGGTCACTAGTCCTATCTGGCTCTTTGTGACCCCATGGACTATAGCCTCCCAAGCTCCTCTGTCCGTGGAATTCTCTAGGCAATAACACTGAAATGGGTAGCTGTTCACTTCTCCAGGGGATCTTCCTGACCCAGGGATTGAACTCAGGTCTCCTGCCTGCACTGCAGGCAGATTCTTTACCATCTTAGCCTCTAGGTGGTGGTTTAGTCACTAAGTCATGTCCAACTCTTGTGACCCCCATTGCCTGTAGCCTGCCAGGCTCCTCTGCTCATGGGATTTTCCAGGCAAGAATACTGGAGTGGGTTGCCATTTCCTTCTCCAGGAGATCTTCCTAACCCAGGGATCAAATCTGAATCTCCTGCATTGCAGGCAGACTCTTTATTGACTGAGCTACCAATGAAGCCCAAGATTGGATAACCATCAGGGAAGCCTCTCAAACAGGGATATGCAGTTACTAATCTATCAACTTTTTTCGAGAACTGGTGTCCCTATGGGCTCATTTCTTATCAGGCTTCTTTCATTCAGCATAAATCTTTGAATGATCACCCATGTCACTGTGTCTTTTCATACATTCTTTCTTTTATTGTTGAGTATAGTTTTATAATACCGATAGATCATAATCCTGAGGGTGGACATCTTAGATATTTTTGGTTGGGGGATATTGCAAATAAGGCTGCTACAAGCATTTGGGTAAATGTCTAAATGGACATACGCTTTCATCTTCTTTAAGAGTGTATAATAGCTATGTCATGTGGTAGACAGGTGGCTCAGTGATAAAGAATCCACTTGCCAATGCAAGAGACACAGTTTCAATCCTTGGGTCAGGAAGATCCCCTGGAGGTGGAAATGGCAGCCCACTCCAGTGTTCTTACCTGGAGAATTCCAGACAGAGGAGCCTGGTGGGATACAGTCTCTGGGGTCACAAATAGTAGGACATGACTGAGCACCAATGTACGCCAATTGTTTTACAAATAATGTTACAATTTTACATAATCTCTGGCAATGGATGAATATTCCAGAAGTCCCATATCCTTACCAATACTTGGTATGGTCAGTCTTTCTCAGTGTTAGACATTTAACTAACATACAGTAAGAGTTCATTGTGATTTTAATTGTACGTTTTGATTTTGTAATTGTTTCAGGTGGGAGAGTGAATCTAGTCTCTCTCTGCTATTATTCATTTGATCAGAAGCAGTTTTAAGTTTATTATTTTTATTGGAGTATCATTGCTGTACAATGTTGTGTTAGTGTCTGCTGCACAATGAAGTGAATCAGCTATCTACATATATTTGCATATATCCCCTCCCTCTTCAACCTCCCTTCTACCCCACTGACCATCCACCCCTCTGGTCATCACAGAGTACCAAGCTGAGCTCCCTATGCTATACAGCAGGTTCCCAGTAGCTAGTTATTTTATATATAGTAGTATATATATGTCAATCCTAATCTCCGGACTCGTCTCACACTTTCCTTCCCCTCCTGCTTCCATATGTCCATTCTCTATGTCTGTGTCTCTATTCCTGCCCTGGAAATAGGTTCACATGTACCATTTATTAAGATTCCACATATATGTGTTAATGTTTTTCTCTTTCTGACTCACTTCGCTCATATGATAGACCCAGGTCCATCCACATCTCTACAAATGACCGAATTAATTATTAGAGAAATGCAAATCAAAACAACAGTGTGGTATTACCTCACACCTGTCAGAATGGCCATCATCAACAAATCTACAAACAATAAATACTGGAGAGAAGGTGAAGAGAAAAGAACTCTCTTGCACTGTAGGAATGCAAATTGATACAGCCACTATGGAGAACAGTATGGAGGTTCCTTAAAAACCTAAAATCAGAACTACCATACAACTGAGAAATCCCATTAGTGGCCATAGACCCTGAGCAAACCATAATTCAAAATGACACATGCACCCCAATATTANAAATCTACAAACAATAAATACTGGAGAGAAGGTGAAGAGAAAAGAACCCTCTTGCACTGTAGGAATGCAAATTGATACAGCCATTATGGAGAACAGTATGGAGGTTCCTTAAAAACCTAAAATCAGAACTACCATACAGCTGAGAAATCCCATTAGTGGCCATAGACCATGAGCAAACCATAATTCAAAATGACACATGCACCCCAATATTCATAGACACAGAAGTTTTAAAATGTTATTTATTTTTAATTGAAGGGTAATTGTTTTACAATATTGTGTTGNCACTGCAGGAGACTCAAGTTCGACTCCTGGGTCAGGAAGATGATCTGGAGAAGGAAATGGCAGCTCACTCCAGTATTCTTGCCTGGAGAATCCCATGGAGAGAGGAGCCTGGTGGGCTCTATTTAGTCCATTGGGTCACAAAGAGTTGGACATGATTTAGCTACTAAACAACAACAGAAGCAATACGTTGTGTTCTGTGCCGTAAACATGGTTTTCCTGTTTGGGGTCTGGTTTCTGTACAATTAACCCATAACTTGCCTTTTATTTGGTCAAAGGGAATTTTCATGTTTTTCATTCACCTTTAGCTGAATTATGATTTTATCAGTTTTCTTTCATTAACTTGCTATTCCAGAGTTTCAAAGCAGAAATAAACTATATAAGTTCACTTTAAGGCAACAGAATTACAAATTAATAGTTTTCCCTAGTGAGCCACTTTTGTTGTGTTTCCATCTATCACTTCCTTCCATTTTAACACAGATAAGCTGAGAAAGTTTTCTTTCATCAAATCTTGTCATATTGATCATTGTCAAATATATATGAGGGAAGAGTCTGCTTATCACTGATGTCTGATCTATTTTCTGTACTCTACCATTTTTATCTCCCATGAAGGAGTGGTCTGAAGTGGGTGATTCATACAAGAGGTCACAGAGGATCAAAATTTGTCAGGCTATAAGGTTATAAAACATCTCAGAGAGGGCTGAAATAAACAACTGTCATTTTTATTTTATTTTTCCCATAATGACTAAAGTTTGAACAGAATACAACTTAGGTTTCTGTATTTCACACATCCCAATGTTTCAGCTTCATTGTTTAATTTAAATAAATTAGGTCTAGCTTATCTTACAGCCTGAATAGATTTATCTGTGTGATCAGCTCAAAGAATACTTAAATGTTACACTCACATCACCTCCACTAACAACATTCGCATCATAAAAATTCTTCACCTAATGGTAAAGTCTTTTGAAATAACATGTGAATTGCAAATTATTCTTTAAAACAGAATAGTTCTGAATATGGGTTCACAGTTACTTTCCTATGACAGGTCTGGCATATTTTGTTATGGAATACTTTACAGAATACTCCCATGGCTGAACATTTTCAGTAACTTTCTCTAGATAGCTGTTCTCAAAGTATGGTCACTTGCACAAGAAACAGTTTCTGCAGGGAACTGCTTAGAGATTCAAATTCTGCTTTAACTCCCTCCTTGTTGCTCTTTAGTCGCTAAATCATGTCTAACATTTTGCGACCCCACAGATTGCAGTATGCCAGATTTCCCTATCGTTAACCGTCTCCCAGAGTTTGCTTAGACTCACCCAGATCTTATAGACTGGAAAATCTGAAAGTGAAACCCGACAATCTTTTTTTTCCAGGTTTAATAATTATTTTTCATTTAAAATATTTTTATACAAGTGCAGTTGATTTACAATATTGTAATTACTGCTGTACAACAAATTGATTCAGATATACATATATAAGTTCTTTTTTAAAAAAGTGTTCTTTTCCATTATGATTTATCCCAACCATCCTTTAACAAGCCTTCCTGGTGATTCTGAGCAAGCCAAACTTTGAGAACCATTGCTATAGATAGTCTTACTTTGTTACTCCAAACATCTGAGATGACCATAGAATGAAATACCTAGGCAAATGTCTACCACTGATTAATTACTTTCATTCAGATACTATTCTTGTGAGTCTGTTCAACTGATGCCTACACAAAATTCCTTGGATCAATCCAGTTTAAAAACAGGGTCAAAATCATTATGAATGAGAAAGTTGCATGATATCAAATTTAGGATAAGTACATGAGGGTATAGCAAAATATTATGTTTTCCAAAATAAGTTTAAATGGGTTTTTCCTAAAAAATTTTAAGCAGATGAATGTGCTGATATGTTCATCCTACTATTAGTTGCTTTCCTTAGCTAGTCATCAACCTATAGAGTGCATGTAAATATCAACTTAGAAATAAATTTAAAGTGAAAACTTCAATTTAAAGTAAATCCACTATCTTTTCTTTACATGTCACACATAGTTTATATATTTTCCTTTTATGATTTGAAAATAATCTCAAAGAATCCAATTCAAGATACTGTAATAAAATTGTAAAGTCAGTACAGTTGATTCTAATACTTAGTTGCTTTCAATATACTAAGAAATGATAGGTATATAAATAGGAATCTGATCAATCCAGAGTATCCACTTAGATACATGTCAAGAGCGTGAACACACATAGACAACAATAAGACTTAAGTCAATTGTGAGGCACTTCAAGGATTAATAGATGTGGATTACTCTTGGCAACTGACTAATCATTACCAAAGAAAATGAAAGTGAAGTTGCTCAGTCATGTCTTGACTCTTTGCGACCCCATGGACACCAGGCTCCTCTGTCCATGGGTTTTTCTAGGCAGCGGTACTGGAGTGGGTTCCCATTTCCTTCTCCAAATTATTACCAAAGCACCATATAATATCCCAGTTTTCTATTTGAATGTGCCTATCTTCCTGTCTGTATACACAGCACAAAATAGGATAGAAAAAATCACTATACTTTACCACAAGGCTGAATGCTCAACAGCAATAGAACTCTGTTTTTTCCTCTTTATTCCATTACTCATTTGGAAAATACTTGTTTTGTAGTTTGTATTAAGAGGATTTAGAGACATGACATTTTTTCAGAGCAAAGAATCCTTAGAGCATGACAGCCTTAGACACTGTTCATGCACTTAACTAAGTGGTGCAAACGATGCAGTGAAAAAAGATTATGATATTTCAAATCAGATAAACTTAGAATCTTTATTCTGACATCCCTGTACTCTCTCATTGCACTTTTTTTGTTTGTGCTTTGTGCTCAGTCATGCCCAATTCTTTGAAATTCCATGGAAAGTAGCCTGCCAGTCTCATCTGTCCATGGAACTTTCCAAGAAAGAATACTGGAGTGGATGGCCATTTCCTACTCTAGGGTATCTTCCTGACCCAGGGATCAAACCTCCATCTCCTGCATTGCAGGTTGGTTCTCTACTGTCGAGCCATCAGGGAAGCCGCACTCTCTCCTTCACACTATTCAGTTAACCTCTCAGTCTCAGTTTCTCCATCTGTAAATCAATGTAATAATACTTAACTTCAAATNCCTGACCCAGGGATCAAACCTCCATCTCCTGCATTGCAGGTTGGTTCTCTACTGTCGAGCCATCAGGGAAGCCGCACTCTCTCCTTCACACTATTCAGTTAACCTCTCAGTCTCAGTTTCTCCATCTGTAAATCAATGTAATAATACTTAACTTCAAATGATAAGAAAGCTGTGGTACATATACACAATGGAGTATTACTCAGCCATTAAAAAGAATACATTAGAATCAGTTCTAATGAGGTGGATGAAACTGGAACCTATTATACAGAGTGAAGTAAGCCAGAAAGAAAAACGCCAATACAGTATACTAATGCATATATATGGAATTTAGAAAGATGGTAACAATAACCCTGTATGCGAGACAGCAAAAGAGACACAGATGTATAGAACAGTCTTTTAGACTCTGTGGGAGAAGGAGAGGGTGGGTTGATTTGGGAGAATGGCATTGAAACATGTATAATATCATATGTGAAATGAATCGCCAGTCCAGGTTCGATGCATGATACAGGATGCTCAGGGCTGGTGCACTGGGATGACCCAGAGGGATGGTACGGGGAGGGAGGAGGGAGGGGTTTCAGGATGAGGAGCACATGTACACCCATGGTGGATTCATGTTCATGTATGGCAAAACCAATACAATATTGTAAAGTAATTAACCTCCAATTAAAATAAATACATTTATATTTATAAATAAATAAATGCTCACCGTGAGATGAAATGTTTATGTTGGTTTTTCTTGTTACTATAATCTGCAGGTACTTTCTGTGGTGAGTTTATGTGCTTTGCAATAAAAGCAGTTTATTTGAAAGACAATGATTGGTATATTTCATTGGCTAGGGTCTTCCATGAGACAAGGATTTGAATTTCTGATTCTGTCACTTTGGTTCTGCTCTCATTCTACAGTTTTAATACATTTTTGCTGTGTTTTTTTAGGCTTCTCTTGTAGAACAGAAAGTAACTTTTAAGATCCCTTCAGTATTAAATATTTAATGATGTTTGAATATAACTTCTTAAGGATGTTTTAAATCATCTGTAAATATACTAGTACAAATCATAAAGGTTTAGATCTCCACTAAACACTGATAGAAACAAGAAATTAAATCCACTACAAGCTAAGAGAAATGACATGGGAGATGCTATATGGTAAGGAAGGTGAAGAATGTATTTCAGTGTATTTCCCTGGAGCGAGAAACCTTTTCTGCTAATTACTAGTTAATGACCATAAAGTGCATTGAAAATATGTAAGTGCATTATATAGTCCTTGTAATGATCAAACCTTTATGACTCCTTCAAACACTATGATCATTTAATAGCATTTGAAAACTCTTTATGCTAATTGCTTCTAGTCAGTTCCATCACAGGTTGGCTGCTCCCATTTGAAAAGAAAAATATTCACATTCTTGGAGCACTCTTCCCATCCTTAGTTCATGTCCTCTGGTTTTCATGTTAGACTTTAGCACAAATATTCTTTTAACCACTATAAATTATCTCTATTTCTTCATGTACAAATAATGCCGGTGGATGGATTTCTCCTTTACTCTCATTTCAGAATTAATACTGCCTAAATGCTGTCACAGGCTTAAGTCTCTAAAACCCCAATTCTATCTTTTTAATCTCGTATATTCTTGATTCTGGCCAATGGCCATGTCTCATACCTGTCCTCCTCTAAAGGCACAAGTTCAATCCTCTGGTGTACATCTTGGCGGCTCTTCGCATTTTGCATACTGCTCTCCAAAGACTGCCATAGCAACATAAAATGTTATCTTCACTCATGCTTATATGAAATTTCATGAAGAGGAAAAATAAATGCTTGGCATGACATCAAATACCTATCTATATTTGTTAATCCTCCACTCTGATATGATATGTAAATTATGGATAGATTGTCTATCTTTTCTGTTTTCATGTGTGGAGGTCCAAATCAGCTGCTATGATTCACACTGACCTCTTAACACTACACCGTAGTCATGGTCCCTTGATGCTTGATTCTCTATTTGAACTGAGTAGCAATTGATTTACTGCTGAGCCGATGAAACAACCGAAGGAAAGAGAAGCAGGTGCTAAGGAATACATGGCGCTGACTTATTGACGTATGTCTCTCACCATCTAAACTGTAAACACACAGAGTACGAAGCTCAAAAATTATGTATAAATGAGTTCTCACTTATGTCTGGCCCTGGGACTCAAATATCTGTTAACATTATATATGTTCCATGATTTCTAAATTATCATTGCCCTATTTATCCTATTCATTATTACCATGGGAATTTATTAAGGGCCAAATATTATTCATAGTTAAGCATATTTAAAAGTAATTCAACATTAAAATGTTTTTCATAATTTTTGTAATCCTATACAGTCCTATAATTTAGTACTTAAAAGGGGTGTTTTTAACTGCTCTGTAGAAAATCAAATGGTTAAATAAATATAGATTTATTTATCTAAGCACGGAACCTATATCTAGATACACAGGAATCATGAAACAGATTAGCATGTAGCATATTTCAAGTTCACAAATGCAGAGAGAGCACTTAATTCTAACACATAGTTTTAAAACACAGAGGTTCAACTGCTGCTTTTGGAATAAATAAAGGAAGAAATTCCACATTAAAGAATTCACCATTTAAACTATATAAAAGCTTAGGAGGTTCTAATCAGAAGAGTGACAGACATGATTTGATAAGTTTACTACATTTCAGTTTATGATAAAGTGACCCCAAATCGAAAGGAAAGATTGAAGTATTACATATTCAGGGAAAACTCATTTGTTAAAAGGAAAAAATATATATAATCATTTCTCTTGACTTCAGATAGACAGAAACTGAACCGTGACAACTATTACTATAGAGTTAATAACACTTTTAGAAGATTGTCATTGTGTTCTATGTTGGCAAAGAACTGGTTAAACAAGACCAAAATAAAAATAAAAACCTTATAACATAAAGCTAAGAATAAATAAGTTTGAGTAAATCAAATGTAACGTGATGTATTTAAAAGAACAGTGTGGACAATGTTAACAGATCACTGGCCATTTTGGAGGGGGATCTATGCATATTTGAGTAAAGGAACATCTAATATTTCGAATACAAAGCAAAAATGATCAAGAGGAGTCAGAAGGTCACTCCAACTAATTTTCAGTCAAAAAAGCCTTGTTAATATATATAGATTTCAATTAACACTCTTCATATTGTTAAAAATATGATTGATGTGCCAAGCACTGTAAGGTCTGTGGGTATGGCCATGTGGAACAGTGTCGTTATTTCACAGATCAAACTGCTCAGGCTTTATCAGATTATTTTCCTGAACCCTTCACTTTCTTCCTATAGAATTCTGCATCTTTAGTTTTTCCCTGTGGTTCTGCAGGGTTTTTCACTAAATGGGAGAAGTATATATAAACCAACTATTAATTAAGGCTTTAGTCACATGATTTCATTTAGTCAGTGTGATACGACTGGACCTGATACAAGCAGAGGTTTTAAATAGGCTTGAGTGCCTCAGTCAAGAGAACGTGCCCCAGAAGCCACAGCATATTTGGGACTGATGCCTTGAATGAGAGAGATGTGGAACACACCGGAACCCAACACACAGCCTAAAAACCGGGGCTGCCAGAGATTTTTCCTTTCACCCACCAATTCCCCAGGTAGGATATGTTCTTTCTTGATAATACCTGGAATATATATATATATATATATTTGTCTTTTATCTAGAACCAGGAATTATATCTTATTTTAGTTTCTTACCTATTAAATGACTATTACTATAATAACACCTTGATGAGTTTTCCTATATCCAATCTGTTCCCAAACTCCAGCCCAAGCAATTCAACCTGAAATCTGTTTCCATAATGATTCTCTAAAATGAATCCGATCATGGCAGTTTTCTGCATAAAATCCTTCAAAAGATTTTTATAATTTCTGTGCTAAAATCAAACCTCTTCCTACACAGAGACAAATAGGTGAAGTAGCCACATTGGTGGCTTCTCCAGCTCTTGTCCCACCACTACTCTGCATGTACCCTGAACCTCTGCCGGATGCACTGGAAATATTACATTGTTACTGAGTGTCATGCCCACACGTGTAATCAGGCCGGTCTCTATAGCTGAGGCCGGAAATAACACTTCTCTGACCCCACCATTTGAAAACACTTTTCGTTTTCATGCATTGGAGAAGGAAATGGCAACCCACTCTAGTATTCTTGCCTGGAGAATCCCAGGGACAGAGGAGCCTAGTGGGCTGCCGTCTACGGGGTCGCAGACTGAAGCCACTTAGCAGCAGCAGAGCAGTGTAAGAGGTTGGCTCAAGATTGGACTGGGGGAATACAAGGAGGAACATCAAGTCCTCTAACATAGACCGGCAGATGTGTGACATTCAGCAGACAATAGAGATTTAACAGTGACTCTCATATCCGCTAATAGATACCCACTGAAGTACTGAATGCACCTGAAGTCACTGGTGTTAGTTTCACACAAATTTCATGCAAATATTACGATGTGTGGATTTCCTGAAATCATTAGAAGCTTCCTTAGCCCTGCTAGAAGCACATTCAGGTCTTCCAAAGTTTTGTAATTCTCTTATTTGCTACATTAAATAATATTTTACCTGAAATTTCTCGTATGCTTTCTGTTTTTATGACTCTTGGTAGAAACCATCTGCAAATGAGTCAGGTCATTTCAAACATTTCTGATTTGTATTTCTTGTTTTGTTTACCTCATGGCCCCCTACCTTGACTTCCTTGCTTAAATTTTATCTTTCAAAGCTTAGCTGAAAAGTCACTTCCTTTGGGAGACTTCTGAACCATCTCTGACATCTGAGCAAGATACTGCCATTGCAATGTAGCTTCATCTGTTATCTGTATACTTTGTTCCAAGTAGCTGAAGAGCAAGTGCTATGCCAAATATAATTAAGCACTAATTGTTGCATAGTTAGCAGTTAGAAGATAGTTTAGAATAGATGAATACTAACATATGATGTGAATCTATTCGGTTACTTCAAAAAATGCACTAGCCCAGGCTCTCAGATGAAACTACAGACAACTTAGCAATGTGTTTTATATTATCGACTTTGAAGTTACAAACGCTTAAGGATTGAGACATAGCTCTGTCATGTGTTATCTGTATTTTGAAGAAAAATGTATTTCAAAGAAAAATGTATTTCACCTTGCTCCGCTATAGTTGTCCTATCTATAACAGTGCTGGTAATAATCACTAAATCATAAGATTCCAGTGAGAATTAAATGATACAAAGTATTTAACAGAGTGTTTGCACATAGCAAGTAATAAAATGAAAGTGTTGCTCAGTTGTGTACTACTCTGTGACTCCATGGACTGTAGCCCACCAGGCTCTTCTGATCATGGAATGTTNATTCCAGCTTGTGTTTCTTCCAGCCCAACATTTCTCATGATGTATTCTGCATATAAGTTAAGTAAGCAGGGTGACAATATACAGCCTTGACATATCCCTGTTCCTATTTGGAACCAGTCTGTTGTTCCATGTCCAGTTCAAACTGTTGCTTCTTGACCTGCGTATAGGTTTCTCAAGAGCCCTTAGCAAGTAATAATAAGGGTTATTATTATTATTAGCTGGAGTTTCAGGAATCACTTTTCAAATTTTGAATCAAGTACATTTTTAGATGAATTGCTTGATATATTTAGGTCTCACTACTTGCTGTCTAAAATTTAGGAATCCAAGACATGGAAATAATTTTCTCTATAATCTAAATAGACCATTTGAACTCATTAATCAAACTTTGAAGTGGAATGATTCAGATTGTGATGGATACACATATGTACACATTTATATTGTTGCTATAAGAATATAAGTGGTACAGGAAAAACTGGACAGCTACATGTAAAAGANACTACTTGCTGTCTAAAATTTAGGAATCCAAGACATGGAAATAATTTTCTCTATAATCTAAATAGACCATTTGAACTCATTAATCAAACTTTGAAGTGGAATGATTCAGATTGTGATGGATACACATATGTACACATTTATATTGTTGCTATAAGAATATAAGTGGTACAGGAAAAACTGGACAGCTACATGTAAAAGAGTGAAATTAGAACACTCCCAACACTATACACAAAAATAATCTCAAAATGGATTAAAGACCTAAATGTAAACCTGGATACTATAAAACAACTCGAGGAAAATATATGCAAAACATTTTTTGACATAAATCCCATATCATCTATCTCTTAGAATAATGAAAATGAAACCAAAACGAATACATTGGACCTAATTAAACTTTCAAGCTTTTTTACAGCAAAGAAAACCATAAAAGGATGAAAAGATGACCCTCAGAATAGGGGGAAATATCGGCAAATGAAACCACTGACAAAGGATTAATCTCCAACATATACAAACAGCTCATGCAGCTCAATATCAAAAAATCAAACAGCCCAATCAAAAGATGAGCAAAAGGTCTAAATGGACATTTATACAAAGAATACCCAAAGATGACTAATAAACACATGAAAAGATATTCAACATCACTAATCATTAGAGAAATGCAAATCAAAACTACAATAAGGTATCACCTCGCACTGGTCAGAATGACCATCATCAAAACATCTACGAAACATAAATACTGGAGAGAGGGTGGAGAAAAATGAGCCCTCTTGCGCTGTTGGTGGGAATGTAAATTGCTACAGCCACTAAGGAGAGCAGTATGGAGATTCCTTAAAAAACTAAAAACAGAACTACTATATGATTCAGAAATCCCAATCCTGATATATCTACCCAGAGAAAACCATAATTAGAAAAGATATATGTAGCTCAATGTTCACTGCAGCATTATTTACAGTCGCCAGGGCATGGAAGAAAGTTAAATGTCCAGGACTAGAAGAATTATATATATATATATATAAAGATGTGGTATATAGTATATACAGATACACACAATGGAATATTGTTGTTTAGTCATCAAGTAGTGTCCAACGTTTTTGTGAACCCATAGACTGTAGCCTGCCATGCTCCTCTGTCTATAGGATTTCCTAGGCAAGAATACTGGAGTGGGTAGCTATTTCCTTCTCCAAGGGATCTTCCCAACCCAGGGATGAAATTTGTATCTCCTAAACTGCAGGCAGATTCTTTACTGCTAAGCCATCAGGAAGCCCAACTCAGCCATAAATAGGAATGGAACTGTGCCATTTGCAAATGTGAATGGATCTAGAGACTGTCCAATAGAGTGAAGTTAGAAAGAGAAATACAAATATCACATATTAAAGCATATATGTGTAATCTAGTAAAATGGTGTGAAAGTGAAAGGAAACTGAAAGTGAAGTCGCTCAGTTGTGTCTGACTCTTTGCAACCCCGTGGACTGTAGCCCACCAGGCTCCTCCGTCCATGGGATTCTCCAGGCAAGAATACTGGAGTGGGTTGCCATTTCCTTCTCCAGAGTATCTTCACAATCCAGGGATCAAACCCAGGTTTCCTGCATTGCAGGCAGACGCTTTAACCTCTGAGCCACTAGAGAAGCCCAGTAAAATGGTATAGATTAACCTATCTGCAAAGCAGAATCAGAGATACAGACACAGAGAATCAACTTATGGACACAAAGAGAGGGATGGGAGAGTAGAATTTATAGGGAATCTGGGATTGACATATATATATGCTACTATTTATAAAATAGATAGCTAATGAGAATCTACTGTACAGCACAGGGGACTCCATTCAGTGTTCTGTGGTGACTTAAATGTGAAGGAAATCCAAAAAAGAGGGGATACATGTATACATAGAGCTGATTCACTTTGCTGTAGAGCAGAAACTAACATTGTAAAGGAGCTATACTCCAGTAAGAAAATAAAAAAGAATATTGGGAAAATTTGTAAAAGATTGATATTATACTTTATTCATTAATCACTATCAGGACTAATCCTTCTGGAATCAAATAAATCTTACAAATCATATTAAATTTTTTAGAAAAGAAATTAATGTAGACCAATGAAATGAGATTCCAGAAAAAGAAAAAAAAACCCAACATATTTTTCCCACTTCATCTACAAGCAAATAAGTATTTATACTGTTTCTCTTATGCTTATTGTATTCCATTTTAATATGGTTTCATTTGGAGAAGGCAACGGCACCCCACTCCAGTACTCTCGGCTGAAAAATCCCATGGACAGAGGAGCCTGGTGGGCTGCAGTCCATGGGGTCACTGAGAGTTGGACGCGACTCAGTGACTTCAATTTCACTTTTAACTTTCATGCATTGGAGAGGGAAATGGCAACCCACTTCAGTGTTCTTGCCTAGAGAATCCCAGGGATGGCAGAGCTTGGTGGGCTGCCATCTCTGGGGTCGCACAGAGTCGGACACTACTGAAGCGACTTGGCAGCAGCATATTGTAGCATCCAGATTATAATTAAATATGATGATCATATAATATAGAATCCAGATTAATATATTTATACAGATTTAGATTAATTTGTAACATATTTTATATATTATAACTATATGCATGCACGTGGCCCCAAATTTCAAATAGGGATTATTGCAAATATATAAATGTCACACTCTTTCACAAAACAAAATGCAGATTGCCTTCAAGCAAAGTGAAGTTATTCACATTCATGAAATGTAGTCTATGTTTTCAAGCATAGTATTATGTATGCTTGAGACTGTTCACATAAAAGATGACTTTCAAAAAAACTTCACATCTTTTTTCTTTTAGTTATTTTTAGAAAACCATTTCTGAATGGTTTCATCCAAGTATCTTTTGCTCAGTAAAACTTTCAAATGTTTTAGAGCAACAGTTCAAATGACCTAGTAAGAAACAAGATGCTTATAAATAACTACGTTCATCATCCTTTTCTATGTCGGAGTGTTGAAAGCAGCTGATAACTAGAGGCACTTGCATAGCGGTTCTTCTGAAGGTGCTAAGGTTTGTGTACCTGAGTGTATATTAGTCTTGAAGCTATAGGAATTTTCTTTATATCATGCTATGTTGAGACTCTTGTACTTTGCAGTGTTTGTCTTTAGCATGTTAAATCCGAGGCTACATCATTTCTCTAGAACATATCTATAACAACGTATCTGTAACAACATTGATAAATATTTGTTATGCATCTGTGGATATTATGCTTCACCTATGTTATGTAATTTAACCTGCACAGCAAAACTATTTTAGGGAGGCAGTTCTAAGATGGTAGAGGAATAGGACGGGGAGACCATTTTCTCCCCCACAAATTCATTGAAAGAACATTTGAGCGCTGAGAAAATTCCACAGAACAACATCTGAATGCTGGCAGAGGACATCCAGCACCCAGAAAAGAAGCCCATTGTCTTCAAAAGGAGGTAGGACAAAATATATAAGATAAAAAGAGAGACAATAGAGGTAGGGATGGCGATCTGTCCTGGGAAGGGAGTCTTAAAAAAGGGAGGAAATTTCCAAATACCAGGAAGCACTCTCCTGCAGGTCTGTAGCATGCCTTGGGATCTCAGAGGGCAAAATAACCAGGAGGAAAAATAAATAATTAAACCCCACAGATTACGTGCCTAACAGCAACTCCCAGTGGTGCAACACCCCAGACACTCACGTCCCCCACTAGCAAGCAGGGAAAGGACAGGGAGGAGCAGGTGGCATTGCTTATGATAAGGACCAGGCCTGAGCCCTGAGGGCAATCTGAGCAAACTGGCTTTAGATAGCAACCCAGACTTTGGGATAGCTATCCTGTGATCCCCCCAAAAGTCCTAACCACCTCCAGGCAAACTCAGAGAGCAAAGCACTAAGCAGAGCTAGCTGACTGTGGACCGGCCCACCCCCCACTGGAGACAGGCAGGCAAGGGCAGCCAGAGCCAAAAGGGGGCAATCACAGCCCCAGAGAGGCATCCTATACCAAACTGCAAGCAGACTTCACTGCTAACCAAGACTTCTTGGGATTCTGAGATCAGCTTCCCAGAAAAGACACAAGGCACACCCGTTGTACACCCAGAAAACAGAGCAGCTGGACAGGGGAGGGGATAAGTCACAGCCTTCAACTGAGAACTGGTCACCTGAGCTGCTCAGACCTGGAATGGGCACAAACGAAGGCCCAACCAAGTCTGCGCCTTTGTGGAGTACCAGAGAACCTGAACCTGAGCAGCTTAGACCTGGAAAGTGCATGCAAACCAGGGCCCACGTCAGACAGTTCCTGGCAGAGCAACCTAGAGTCTGATCAGTGAAGACTGGGAAAGCACACACGCTGTGAGTGTGGGCAAACCCAGTGTGACTGAATCACTGTGAACACACGCCAGTGATATTTGTTTGCAGTGTTCCTCCCTCCCCAAAGCATGAATGAACAAGCGAGCCCCTCCCCCACCCCCCAAAAAAGTGACCACCACTGTGCCCCTTGTGTCAGGGCAGAAATTAGACACTGAAGAGACCAACAAACAGAAGAAGCTAAACTAAGAAGGGGAACTGCTTTGGAACTGACAGGTGCATTAGATTAACACCCTGTAGTTAGCACCGACTACATAGGAAGGGGCCTATAGACCATGAGAAGTATAAGCCAGACCAAGGAACTATCTGAAAATGAACTGACCCCATACTGTCTGCAACAGCTCCAGAGAAAGTCTTAGATATATTTTTACTATTATCATTTTTTAAATTCAAAAGAAAATTTAAAAATTATTTTATTTTATTTTTTTGTTATTTTTAAGTCCCCATTACTTTCTAATTTTCATTTTTTAAATCTACTATTACTTTTCTAAGAAAAAAAGATCCTATTTTTAAAGCAAACTTCATATATATATTTTATAATTTCCAGTTTTTTTTTTTTTGGTTTGTTTGTTTTTGTTTTTGTTTTGTTTTGTTTTGTTTGTTTTTTAAATATTGTATTTTTGAGAATCTAACCTCTACTCAAGATTTTTATTCTTTGCTTTTTGGTATTTGTTATCAACTTTGTACCTTTAAGAACCCAATCTTTAGTACCTATTTTTACTTGGGAGTGAGATCACTGCCTGATTGCTCTCTCCCCCTTTTGACTCTCCTTTTTCTCCACCAGGTCACCTCTGTCTCCCCCCCTCCCCTTTTTCTTCTCTACCCAACTCGGTGAATCTCTGTGTGTTCTGGGCTGTGGAGAACACTTAGGGAACTGATTACTGGCTGGATATGTCGCTCTCCTTTTGATTCCCCCTTTTATTCTCCTGGCCACCTCTGTCTTCTTCCTCCCTCTTCTCTTCTCTGTGTAACTCCGTGAACATCTCTGAGGGATCCAGACTGTGGAGAGCACAAAGGGAAGTGATTACTGGCTAGCTTGCTCTCACCCCTTTTGATTCCCCCTCTTCTCCTCCTGGTCACCTCTATCTCCCTCCTCCCTCTTCTCTTCTCCATGTAACTCTGTGTACCTCTCCAGGTGTCCCTCACTGTGGAGAAACCTTTCATAATTAACCTAGATATTTTATCATTGGTGCTGTATAGATGGAGAAGTCTTGAGGCTACTGTAAGAATAAGACTGAAAACCAAAGGCAGGAGGCTTAAGTCCAAATCCTGAGAACATCAGAGAACTCCTGAATCCAAGGAACATTAATTGATAGGAGCTCATCAAATGCCTCCATACCTATACTGAAACCAAGCACCACCCAAGGGCCAACAAGCTCCAGAGCAAGACATACCATGCAAATTCTCCAGCAACACAGGAACATAACCCTGAACCTCAATACACAGGTTGACAAGTCACACCAAACCCACTGACATCTCAAAATGTTACTGGACACTTCATTGCACTCCAGAAAGAAGAATCCAGCTCCACCCACCAGAACACCAACACAAGCGTCCCTAACCAGAAAATCTTGAAAAGCCACCCACCCAACCCCACCCACAGTGAGGAACCTCCACAATAAAGAGGAAACACCAACTGCCAGAATACAGAAAGGCCACCCCAAACACAGCAATATAAACAAGAAGAAAAGGCAGAGAAATACCCAGCAGGTAAAGGAACAGGATAAATGCCCACCACTAAGTGAAATAGGAAGAGACAGGGAATCTACCTGATAAAGAATTCCAAAGAATGATAGTGAAAATGATCCAAAATTTTGAAAACAAATTGGAGTTAGAGATAAAGAGCCTGGAGACAAGGATCGAGAAGATGCAAGAAAGGTTTAACAAGGACCTAGAAGAAATAATAATTTTAAAAAATGGTCAATATAAAATGAATAATTCAATAAATGAGATAAAAAACACTCTGGAGGGAAACAACAGTAGAATAACGGAGGCAGAAGACAGGATAAGTGAGGCAGAAGATAGAATGGTTTCTACCATTCTATAAATGAAACAGAGAGGAAAAAAGAAAATAATAATTAAATAAGGACAACCTCAGAGACCTCTTGGACAATGTTAAATGCCCCAACATTCAAATCATAGGAGTCCCAGAAGAAGAAGATAAAAAGAAAGACCATGAGAAAATACTTGAAGAGATAATAGTTGAGACCTTCCCTAAAATGGGGAAGAAAATAATCACCCAAGTTGAAGAAACCCCTGTTTGGGTTTATCCCAAATAGGATAAACCCAAGGCAAAACACCCCAAGACGCATATTAATCAAATTAACAAAGATCAAACACAAAGAACAAATATTAAAAGCAGCAAGGGAAAAACAACAAATAACACACAAGGGGATTCCCATAAGGATAACAGCTGATCTTTCAATAGAAACTCTTCAGGCCAGGAGGGAATGGCAGGACATACTTAAAGTGATGAAAGAAAATAACCTACAGCCCAGATTACTGTACCCAGCAAGGATCTCATTCAAATACGAAGGAGAAATCAAAAGCTTTACAGACAAGCAAAAGCTAAGAGAATTCAGCACCACCAAAGCAGCTCTCTAACAAATGCTAAAGGATCTTCTCTAGACAGGAAACACAGAAAGGGTGTATAAACTTGAACCCAAAACAATAAAGTAAATGGCAACAGGTTCATACTTATCAATAATTACCTTAAACGTAAATGAGTTGAATGCTCCAACCAAAAGACAAAGACTGGCTGAATGGATAGAAAAACAAGACCCGTATATATGTTGTCTACAAGAGATCCATCTCGAAACAAGGGACACATACAGACTGAAAGTGAAGGGCTGGAAAGAAGATATTCCATGCAAATAGAGACCAAAAGAAAGCAGGAGTAGCAATGGTCACATCAGATAAAATAGACTTTAAAACAAAAGCTGTGAGAAGAGACAAATATGGACACTACATAATGATCAAAGGACCAATCCAAGAAGATATATCATAAATATATATGCACCCAACATAGGAGCACTGCAATATGTAAAACAAATGCTAACAAGTATGAAAGGGNCTATTTCATGCCAGTCAGAATGGATGCTATCCAAAAGTCTATAAGCAATAAAGGCTGGAGAGGGTGTGGAGAAAAGGGAACCCTCTAACACTGTTGGTGGGAATGCAAACTAGTACAGCCACTATGGAGAATAGTGTGGAGATTCCTTAAAAAACTGGAAATAGAACTTTCATATGACCCAGCAATCCCACTGCTGGGCATACACACTGACAAAATCAGAATCGAAAGAGACACGTGTACCCAGTGTTCATCGCAGCACTGTTTATAATAGTCAGGACATGGAAGAAACCTAGATGTCCTTCAGCAGATGGATGGATAAGAAAGCTTTGGTACATATATACAGTGGAATATTACTCAGCCATTAAAAAGAATAAATTTGAATCAGTTCTAATGAGGTGGATGAAACTGGAGCCTATTATACAGAATGAAGTAAGCCAGAAAGAAAAACACCAATACAGTATACTAACTCATATATATGGGATTTAGAAAGAAGGTAACAATAACCCTGTATATGAGACAGCAAAAGAGACACAGATGTATTGAACACTCTTTTGGACTCTGTGTGAGAGGGAGAGGGCAGCATGATATGGGAGAATGGCACTGAAACATGTAAAATATATGTGAAATGAATCACTAGTTCAGGTTTGATGCATGATACAGGGAGCTCAGGGCTGGTGCACTGGGATGTCCCAGAGGGATGGGATGAGGAGGGAGGTGGGAGGGGGGTTCAGGATGGGGAACACATTTACACTCATGGTGGATTCAAGCCAATGCATGGAAAAATCAATACAATATTGTAAAGTTAAAAAAAAAAAAGACTATATATTGTCACCCTGCTTGTTTAACTTCTATGCAGTGTACATCATGTGAAATGCCAGGCTGGATAAAGCACAAGCTAGAATCAAGTTTGCCAGGAGAAATACCAGTAACTTCAGATATGCAGATGCCACCACCCTTATGGCAGAAAGCAAAGAGGAATTAAAGAACGTCTTGATGAAGATGAAAGAGGAGAGTGAAAAACCTGGCTTCAAACTCAACATTCAAAAAACGAAGAGTATGACATCCAAGCCCATCACTTTCTGGCAATAGATGGGGAAACAATGGAAACAGTGACAGATTTTATGTTTTTGGGCTCCAAGATCACTGTAGGTGGTGACTATAGCCATGAAATTAAAAGATGCTTGCTCCTTGAAAGAAAAGCTGTGATAAAAAGCTTGAAAGAAAAGCATATTAAAAAGCAGAGACATTTCTTTGCTGACAAAGATCCATCTAGTCAAAGCTATGATTTTTCTGGTAGTCACATATGGTTGTGAGAGTTGGACCACAAAGAAAGCTGAGTGCTGAAGAATTGATGCTTTTGAACTGTGGTATTGGAGAAGACTCTTGAGAGTCCCTTGGACTACAAGGAGATCAAACCAGTAAATCCGAAAGGAAATCAGTCCTGAGTATTTTTTGGAAAAATTGATGCTAAAGTTGAAGCTCCAATACTTTGGCCACCTAATGGAAAGAACTGACTCACTGGAAAAGACCTGATGCTGGGAAGGATTGAGGGCAGGAGGAGAAGGGGACGACAGAGGATGAAATAATTGGATGGTATCACCAACTTGATGGAGATGAGTTTGAGCAAGCTCCAGGAGTTGGTGATAGACCGGGAAGCCTGGTGTACTGCAGTCTATGGGGTCACAAAGAGTTGGACACAACTGAGCTACTGAACTGACTATACTATCTCCATTTAAACTGAATCTTTTGTAATCAGCAAAATGACTGCATTTTGTTATTTATCTAGTTTATTTCTTACTATAATTAAAGCATTTAGTCTATTTACATTAAAGATAACTATTTTAGAAGGTATCCTTAAAAGATGAGTTAATTGGTTAATAGACAGTGTTCAATTGTTTGATATCACAGAAGAAAGTAGGACTATTGATCCAAGTCTGTCTGACCCTGGAATTTGACAGTGATGGTTACACACCAACAGTAGAACAATATTTCTCCAGGTCTGATACCTGGCTCTAGGCTGGGGTTTACAGGAGCTGGCTCCAGCTCACTCAGGAGAGCAGACTGCCTGCCTGTGTTCTCAACAGCCTGCTCAGCCATGGCATGTGGAGGTCATGTGGCTAGCATGAAATCAGACCTGGTGAGAATATATCATCATAGAAATAAGTACATGTTTCAAATCAGGGCTTTTCTATTTCAGAGTCCCAGTTAATTTGCTTGCAACTAGAAAGGCGCATCCTGCTATCAGGCCAGAAAGTGGCCAAAAATTCCTTTTGTTCTTTTAAATATTAATATATCTACAAACGCTACCTATAATCATTGACTCTTTATTAAATCTAAAACAAATTATTTTTAAGCTTGATTTTGAATTCCTTAAATTTTTTTCCTTAACTATGATAAAAGTCACATCATATAAAACATACTCTTTTAATCACTCTTACAGTTCAGTGACAGTACCTTCACATTGTTGTGCAACTCTAACCATAATCCATCTCCTGAATGTTTCACCTTCCTAAACTGAAATTGTCCCCACTGAACACTAAGTCCCTATTCTCTTTCCCAATCCCACATTCCCCCACCCCCTGGTCCCCAGCACCTACCAGTGTAGTTTCTGACTATGAATTTGCCTGTTCGAAGTACCTCATATAAGTGGAATCAAATTGTATTTGTCTGTACCTGTTTATTTAACTTATATGCGGAGTACATCATGAGAAACACTGGGTTGGAAGAAGCACAAGCTGGAATCAAGTTTGCCAGGAGAAATATCAATAACCTCAGATATGCGGATGACACTACCCTTATGGTAGAAAGTGCAGAGGAACTAAAAACCCTCTTGATAAAAGTGAAATAGGAGAGTGAAAAAGTTGGCTTAAAAATCAACATTCAGAAAACAAAGATCATGGCATCTGGTCCCATCACTTCATGGCAGGTAGATGGAGAAACAGTGGAAACACTGTCAGACTTTATTTTTTTGGGCTCCAAAATCACTGCAGATGGTGATTGCAGCCATGAAATTAAAAGACACTCACTCCTTGGAAGGAAAGTTATGACCAACCTGGACAGCATATTAGAAAGCAGAAACATTACTTTGCCAACAAAAGTCCATCTAGTCAAGGCTATGGTTTTTCCAGTGGTCATGTATGGATGTGAGAGTTGGACTGTCAAGAAAGCTGACTGCCGAAGAACTGATGCTTTTGAACTGTGGTGTTGGAGGAGACTCTTGAGAGTCCCTTGGGCAGTAAGGATATCCAACCAGTCCATCCTAAAGGAGACCAGTCCTGGTTGTTCATTAGAAGGACTGATGCTGAAGCTGAAACTCCAATACTTTAGCCACCTCATGAGAAGAGTTTACTCACTGGAAAAGACTCTGATGCTGGGAGGGATTGGGAGCAAGAGGAGAAGGATGAGATGGCTGGATGGCATTACTGACTCGATGGACATGAGTTTGAGTGAACTCTGGGAGTTGGTGATGGACAGGGAGACCTGGCGTGCTGCAATTCATGGGGTCGCAAAGAGTCGGACACGACTGAGCGACTGAACTGAACTGAATGTATATTGGGATGTATTTTAAGGTTAACTTAATATATGTCCTACAAACTGTAGTTCCTTTTTTGGAGGTGGGGTGGATCGACATATATATACAACTACATATAAAAGAGATAATTACAGAGGATCTGCTATATGGCACAGGGAAAAAAAAAAGAATAAATCAGTTTTTAAAGTCTACTTAAACAAGCTGTTCATAATTTTGAATTGTTTAAAGATGTTTCCTGAGGATTCTAAATCAATATTCTCCTATGCATGCTCGTTGTGACTCTTGCTGCTGACCACTGGATGGATAGATGAAGATATAAATTAGGAATTCCTAAAAATTTCAGGGTTTGCTCTGATCTTGAGATGTTCATTAAAATGTTTCTAATTTTGCTTTTTACATGACAGATTACCATGGGTTAAATGTAATTTATTGAAACTTTAGTGTGATTATGTCTTTTGCCGATTCTGCAATGTTTAATAACCCACATCTGTAGCAGGAGTGCTCTGGGCTTATACTTTAACAATTGTTAGACTTTTAATGCATATATGAATTGTAGTTCAAATATGAATCTTTCATATTCTTATTTCTAAGGTCATTGTAAACCAGATCTTCCCATCCCAAATAGACTGTGTAAACCATTATCATACTGATTTTTTACTCTACTAACAGTGAGAAGGAGCTGTCTATGTTCTAGAAAGATTTTTTTTTTTGCCTTCCTTGAGAGAATAAGATTTAAAATAGCTACAGACATATGTGAGAGAGAGATGATCACTGCAACATCTAGTGGTTCAGAGTTTAAAAGATAATAATGGCAGAAAAAGGAATATATCTAGGATTAGGAGAATATAAAAAAAAATCCCAAGGGAGTTGCTCAATTTAATCATTTTGAGTAAATATTAAGACAACTGCCTAGTTTTGATCTTTTCACAAAAAAATTATACCTGCAAAGTTTATGAGTGATAAATGTCTGTTTCCCTCACTTGGCTGAGGATCCATAATTGAGGAGGTAGTTTATGGAGAATGCTGGTCTAAGCTAGAAAACAAAACAAAACAAAACAAAAAAAACAAGTGAAGATATTAAGTGATGCTCATAGACAAGGTACTGAATTGCGATAGATTTTTAACATAAATTTTGTTTTTTTTATGTTTTTTTTCTCTGAATACATGTTTTTATTACAAGTTATTATCTTGTTCATGGTAATAAGAAATTTTCATTATCAGAAAATGTTCTGACACTCATATGGAGGCTGAATGATGGCTTTCCAAAATTGCCCATGTTCAAATCCCCAGCATCTGTGGAGGTGTTAGGTTCCATGACAAAGAGGAATTAACGTGGCTCAAGAGCTGATCTTAACATAAGGAGACTATTCTCAATGATACTAATAAGCCCCATATAATCACAGTGGTCCTTTGATGTGGAAGAGGGAGGCAGTGTCAGGATGATATGCTAGTGACAAAGTCTCACATCCCCGGTCTTTGTTGGCTTTGAAGATAGAGGGCCACGTGCAAAGGAATGTGGGTAACCTGGAAAAGTCAAGGGAATATAAATGGATTTTCCCTTAGAGCCCCTGGAAAAGAATGCAGACATGCAAACAATTTGATTTTTGCCCAGTGGGACCCATTGTAGACATCTAACCTCCAGAACTATAAGATAATTTACTATGATTTTAAGTCACTACATGGGTGGTCATTTGCTCTAGCAATGATAAGAAATTTCTGTGGGTAAGATGCAAACATGAGCAAACATTCTGGAATCTTAGTCATTTTATGACTTAAATTGAAGACATAGCTTCTTCAAAGGGGAAAAATAGCAGGGACTCATTTACTATCAGAATAGAGGGGTGGAGTGTTAAGCAGGCTGAACTGATGCTAAGACACTTGGTGCAAAGGGTTTCAGAATTCCCTGAGATGGGTCAGTTCCAGAGTTAGAGGCAAACCTTTCTACATTAGCAGAATAATTATATGGTCCAACCTGCATGATATATGCTCTCAGATGCTTGGTCTAGCATTAAGGAAATGGTCTGTGTTCAAAAAAGCAGACTTAAACTTCAAACTTGAATACATGCTTGTCATTTTCCTAATATATTTTAACTCAATTGGAAAAAGTTTTGTAGAGAGAAATTAATAAAATATTGGTTATCAATATATGCTTGATTTCTTGAATTTAAAGACAGAAAGCGCCTAAGAAATGAATGATTCTTGACAGTTGATTTGCCTGTTGGTTTTGTCAAAATACTGATAAATGAAACAGCAAGTGCTATACATTTTCTCTGAAATTCTGTGGTTCTGACCGATAAGATGAATTTGTGACTTAGAAGCTGTGATAAATCTTAAATGACCAAGCAATTAAGGTTATTCTGAAAAGATACAAAACATTACAGGACTGGTTGAATTTCATCCATTCATTCTAATTATTTGTAAATTCAGTGCACACACTAAAAAACAAAAGTCAGTAATAAGTTACCTGGTACCCAGCCAGCAGCTTTGTGTAATAAGCAGAATGGCCCCCTAAGGATGCCTATGTCCTTATCTCTGGACCCTGCGAATATATTACTTTGCCTGACAAAAGCAATTTTGCATATGTAATGAAGGTCACTGACTTTATCTTTTAATTTTTTTTTTTTTAAGGTCACTGACTTTAAATGGTAAGATTATTCTGTATTATCTGGGTCTCCACAAAAGTCTTTAGAAAGAGAATTTTCTAGTTGGAATAAAAAAGATGAGGCAAAAGGGGCAATCAGACAGACTTGAAGCATGAAGGTCTTATTCCCATTCTTGGAAGGAACCACGTGGAAACCTCAAGGGACATGGGGACAATTGCTAGAAGCAAAGACTGGCCTCTGGTGGGCAGCAAACAAGAATCAGACTGAAGTTCTGCAACCTCAGTGACTGAATGAACTTGAGAGCAGATTTTCCCAGATGGACTCCAATGACAAACTCAGTTCTGCTAACACTACCTTCACGCTTGTAAGACCCTAAGCAGAGAATCCACTCAAACTCACTAGGTTTCTGACTTGCAGAAGCTTCAAGGTGATGGATCTGTGTGATTTTCAACCCCTGTATTTGTGAGAAGTTCTTAAAACAGCACAAGCAGAACAAATAACCTTGCTTCAGGAAGAAGGCACTGCATGGAGTCAGCTGGATTCTAGGAAGAACCTGGCTTAGAGAATGGATCAGATGCCCTGTCTGGGGGCCGGCTGGGAGGACCAGGGAGAGGAGAAGGTTATTAGTACATTTATTTTCCTCTCAACTGGAAGCACTGCCTTTGAATTCTTGGGGACATTAACTACATAGCTAAAAATAAAATCAGCTCAAAACTGTGGGCTTGGTGCTGGAATAGTGCCCGAGGTTTGGGATTCATCTATCATCCTACTATACCACCTGGCTGTTCCTGAACCTGGGCTGTGAAGTATAACTCTGAAATTCACAATATTCTGTTGCCATGAAATGTGTTAGAGAAGATGCTGCAGAATTATTTTTTGAACTCTGCTGGATTCTGACAATTTGCGTTCTGAGTCAGATCTCACCACTGAATTGCTCCCTAAACAGGACGTCTCTTGAAATATTAAAAAGTTGGTTTTTGTTTGAATAAATGCTGGAAGAAACTTTGATGCAGTCTGATTATGTTTCCTGTCAGATATCTATAAAAGACTTCTTCATTTGAAAAATGTTATTGCTATTTTTGTTTTTAAAAAAGTTTGAAAAATTGATGTTTTCAAACTGTGGTGCTGGAGAAGACTCTTGAGAGTCCTTTGGCCAGCAAGGAGATCAAACCAGTCAATCCTAAAGGAAATCCACCCTGAATATTCATTGGAAGGACTAATGTTGAAGCTCCAATTCTTTGCCCACCTGATGCAAAGAACCAACTCATTGGAAAAGACCTGATGTTGGGAAAGATTGAAAGCAAAAATAGAAGGGGGTGGCAGAAGATGAGATGGTTAGATAGCGTTACTGACTCAGTGGACATGAATCTGAGCAACCTCCGGGAGATAGTGAAGGACAAAGGAGCCTGGCATGCTGCAACCATAGGGTCACAAAGAGTTGGATGCAACTTAGTGACTGAACAACAACAACATGTTCTATCTAAAATGTACAGAAGTATCACTGGTTTGCTAAATTCTGTGCAAATATTCCTTCACTTGCATTTTGTTGCCTCAAATAGTTTCCTCTAAATCGCCCATATCTCTTCCCATATATTCCTCCCTGATTTTTCTCGGTCTGCCATGTTTTAGTTAGTGATCATTTAAATGCAACAGTCACCTGTCCTTGTCGTTAAATGGCACCTTGTCCTCAGAATTTAAAGACCTCTGAGTAGCTATCAGGAAGGTTAACGGCAAATGAAATGATGCATTTCAGTGTTACCGTGGACTTCATTAAAATTTAGTGTTCGTTATTGGTCTCTTCTAAAATTCCGAGTTCCACTGAATCATTTGATGCTGCCCTTGTAATTTTGTTAATAATTCAAAAACTTTGTTTCGAACGTCTCGTCAGCATCTTTAAGCATCATGCTAACGGCCAGCCACCATCTGAATATCAAAGAAAAGCCCCTTAGAGAGAGGGAGGGTTTATCCCTCAAGATGAATCTGTCTTCTTTTAACCCTGCTTCCTGAATGGATTCAGATTCCTTTTGATCCAAGAAGTCCTCTGAGCATGTTTTCTCTAATGAAAGGATGTAAGGTACTTATCTTGGTACAATGTTTGTGTCCTAATCTATAAATAATATATTTTATAGAAAATTTGAAATCTAGAAAGTTAAAAATGGAAAATTAAAGGCAATGCATTATCTCTTTGCCTAAAGATAACTACCATCATGTTGGTACACTTGTCTCCAGGAGTTATTCACCACTTAGATCATGCCTGTATATGTTGATTTTCTATCTCTTTTATTTTGTCTAACATCATGTGTGTTTTCTCTTGTTAATTCATCTTACAAATTAAAATGTGACTTAACTGTCATATGGATTGACACAATTTATTTAACCATTTCTCCATTACTCAATTCAGTTATCAAAGTTGTGCTAGTGTAAATAATAGCATTGAAATACAAGATTTTTGCACATAAATTCATCAACCCTTGGTAGACCAATAGTCTATAAAATCTTTAAAAAGATCATGATGCGTATGGTCAAGGTCCTCCCAACTCTAGGCACTAGTATCACACAACTACATCTCCAGCATGTAATGTTATCCTTCAATACTCCCAATTTGATAGATAAATCATAGGCATTATTTTAATTTGCATTGTTTTCATTTCTAGTAAAACTATATTTTCAATTTATGATTCATTATCTTTAAAAGAGTTGATGATAATCTTTCCCATGTTTACCTGATAGATTTAAATGATTTAGTTAATCTTTCCTACTTAAGTCTTCATGATATCATGTGCCTCTCCAGCAAAGTCATTTTTTTGCACTAATATGTATTATTCACTACTTAATGTCTTTCTCACTAAACTGTACTGCTATATACTTTAAAGCATGAACTATGACACGTTTGTTCATCCCATGTATGTCTGAGTTTTATGGGTTCTCTTTAAGAAAATAAATAGAACCTGTACAGACAACGATTACTGTGGCTAGTTGGAATCATTAGTGACATCCTGGTAAAGAATACACCAGAACATAGAGAAAAACGTTGTGAGACCCACTACAGTTACATGTTTGCAAAGACATCTCACCCTGTGATGATACCTATGACTTTTCCAAGAATCTTGGATAAGGTTCATGCAGATGACGGGACACTGAATTTTATGCCTTAGCACTTTCACGATAAACCCATGTCAACAGTCACAATCACAGGCTCATCGCAAAGCTCAGTGCCTGGCACATTTTCAAATCTTGGAAACTTGGAGAGTACCTACTGGATTAGCATGTTCAGGGACGTTCTTGCTGAAGTGGTGACACTGAGTCTCAGAACCAAAGGACAAAAGGCAAAGACAGGAGAAGCTTAATCTCATAGGAAGAAATAACACTAGGGAAAGGCGCAAAGCAAGGATGAACTTGGTGACTTGGAAGGGATTAATAAGAGATGAGGAAATAATGAAGCAGAAGAGGAAAACCAACACCAGGCATGTTCTTACAGGAAATTTAGGGATCGTGGATTTTCCAAGTAAGCTATTGGGTGATACTAAGCCAGGAGTGAAAGAACATGACATGCAGTTTATAAATTTGAGTCCAGTTCAAAGGGAGATAGGTAAGAATGTGGACAGACCCATAGGTTAGTCCAGCTGGAAATGATGACCTCTGGGGATAAGCCACTGAGATTTATATGACTGTTTATTTAACACAAATCTTTACCGTGTGCATGGACAGTTGTGGCTCCCACCCGACTTGTGCTTGGAACACAATGGAGGGTGTCATCCACGTATTTGTGAAGTACTGATACATGCAATTGAGTGAACCTCAAAAACTATTATGCTAACTGAAAGAATTTTGTCTCAAAAGGTGATATATTGTCTGATTCTGATAATAGAAATATTCACAGCATGCAGATCTATAGAGAAACCGAAGATTAGTTGTTGTCTAGAGATGAAGGTGAAAATGGAGAATGACTGCAGGAGACAGGGATATTTTGAGAGTGGGGCAGAGCTGATGATGGAAAGGTTGTAAAATTAGATTGTGATGATTCCACAATTCTGTATATTTACTAAAATTCACTGAACTGTACCTTTACATCAAGGGAATTTAATGGCACATAAATTATACCATAGTAAAGCTGCGCAAAGAAAAATAAGTTAATTACATGAGCTCAGGGCTGAATGTCTAAAGGTGGAGTTTTCAGCATGAAATAATCTGTCAGGATTCAGTCAGGAAAACGGGAACTCATTTGGAAAGTTAAACAGAGGAACTGTAGTAACCTACAAAGGTGAGAGATCTTGGAGAAAAGGTTCCTACCGCTGGTATGGGAGGGTGTCTAATGGGGTGGATTCTGAAGGACTAAAGTTATCTGAGGTTTAGATTTGGATTGAGCTGCTGGGGTGGTGTAAGGAACAGCCAAAGCCCTTTTTCTCATCTTCTAGTATTTTCCCTCTGGATACTACCTAAGAGGCATTCAATAGAGGAATCTGAGAATCCTAAATTTTGTCAAGTTCTAGTCCCATCCTGCAATTTTGCAGCTGAGAAACAACAGGTAATTATTCTTCAAATATGTTATTAAAGGGCAACATACTCAAAAACTCAAAATTTCAACATCAGGTAGAAACGCAGGCCTAGAGAAGTAAATTTTTAGGAGAAAAAAAAACAAGCCTCATGTACATAGTTTCATTCCACCCAAGAAGGGTGTGAATGAAAGTTGAGTCCAGTGGCACTGAGAACCAAGTTAGATAAGAGGAACAGAGAAACAAGATTTGACCACCTGCAAAGTATCGACAGTATCACTAAAGGCAATCTTAGTAGAATGCTAGGAAATCAATAAATACTGGAGTGGATTAAAGAACAATTGTAGTGAGAGAGGTGAACTTTAGAATTGTTTGGATAGCAAGGGACATCATTAGGCTTTGATGAGGAAAGAGATTTTTGTATAGTTACAAGTATATATGAACTCACGCAGTTTCTTATTTTGTATTGACGTATTGTTTGGTCGCTCGGTCACATTTGACTCTGCAACCGCATGGTTTGTAGCCCACCAGACTCCTTGGTCCATTGGATTTTTCAGGCAGGAAAACTGGAATGGGAAGCCATTTCCTTCTCCAGGGAATCTTCCAACCTGGGGATCAAACTCACATGTCTTGCACTGGCAGGTAGATTCTTTACTGCTGAGCCGCCATGGGAAGCATTGACTTAAAAATAATGGCTAATGTTTGTTGAGGTCTTCTTACCTGCCACATATCATAACGTTTTCTCTTGAATCTCACAAGGACACCATGGGTGAGATACAGTCATCCCCATTTCACAGATGATATAACTAAGGCACAGAGAATGTGAGGGACGATTAGCCTTTGAGATTAAAGATGTTGTTTCTCTGCAGAAACAGAATGGAAAACAAATTGGATACAGGGTGGGTATGGAGCAAAAGGAAATTTAAATATCCCTTTATGGAACTGCTATTTCTTTGAGACTGTTTTAACCCTGGTTTCCCCATGGCATCCTCACATGAGACTTGAATGTTCCAATTTTGGCAGCTCTGCTGAGAAAATTCCTGATCTCACCAGCATGAATTGGAGTTATTTTTCAGACTTAGTCTCAATTCATTTCCCCCCAAAAACCGTGGACAGCCAGACTCACAGGGACCCCTGATCCACCCCCACTACTGACTCTGCTGCTGCTGCTAAGTCGTTTCAGTCATGTCTGACTCTGTGCGACCCCACAGAGGGCAGCCCACCAGGCTCTGCTGTCCCTGGGATTCTCCAGGCAAGAATGCTGGAGTGGGTTGCCATTTCCTTCTCCAATACATGAAAGTAAAAAGTGAAAGTGAAGTCACTCAGTTGTGTCTGACTCTTCACTACCCCATGGACTGCAGCCTACCAGGCTCCTCCGTCCATGGGATTTTCCAGGCAAGAGTACTGGAGTGAGGTGCCATTGCCTTCTCCGACTACTGACTCTGCTGTCTCACTATTGTCACCAGTATGCCATCCTGAATTCTTTTTTTCCCCTGAAGATACTAGATCATTATTCCTCCAAACAATAAGAACGTTTTGTTGGAATGAGTAGAAATTAAAGGTAAACCTAATGTAAAAAATATCATATTTGTTTGCTAGAATGACCTGTATCTATTGAAATTTATTTTATAGATACAGTGACTATATTTCCAGGATAAAATTGGCATATGCCATTAACAAATAGCAGTACAAGGATAATGGGCATGGTTGAGATTGTGTGGTTTTCTTAATATTTATAGCTGCATCTACAACTCAAGTGGGCTTCCCTGGTGGCTCAGCAGTAAAGAATCTGCTTGTAAGTTGGGAGCTGCAGGAGATGTGGGTTCCATCCCTGGTCTGGGAAGATCCCCTGGAGGAGTTCATGGCAACCCTCTCCAGTATTCTTGGCTGGAGAATCCCATGGATAGAGGAGCATGGTGGGCTACAGTCCATAGGGTCACACAGAGTTGGACACAACTTTAGTGACTTAGCAGGTGCGATTAAAGTAGAACAAAAGTTTTTCTTCTAGAATATGAATATAAATGTTGTATAATTATTTTAATCTTTGTATATACCAAAGTACAATTCTCGTATCCAGAATGTACTAGTGAAATATTTTTCTGCCCACTGCCTTATTAATTCTAAATATTTTAATCTTATTTATTTATTCCTTGCCTCTTTTACAAATACATTTGAACTCACTTTTTAACAAGAAGCTAAAAATAAAAAATCAGGACAAAGAGACACATGAAACATGCAAATAAACCCCCTAAAAGTATTATTTACTTTCAGAGACTGACTTTAACATTTGATACTGAGCTTTTTTGGATTCTAGGCAGTAAGGAAAACATGATGTATATTAGAGACTGACATTCCTTATATATTAAAATTGGACAAAGAAGACAATCAAATGAACTTTTATTCTTTTTCTAAATATGAAAATCCATCTCTTTGGTAAGACATTGTTTTCACTTAACCTAGACCTAGATATAATTTACTGTAAGTATTTGCATGGGAACTGTTTATTGATTGTATGAATGATCTTATTCTGTACTAATGGGCCTGATCGTGATGATGATGCAGAGACAATACAATAAATAGGCGTGTAATTTTCCCCCTAAAAAGTTCATACCATATTGTGTATTGATTAAGAGACATTTCAACTTCCTCCTTTAAAGTGGAGATTTCTAGAATATTGTGGAAGATGCTGCAGAGTGTTTTGGGAGAAAAAAAAATAAGGCTCTGGATATTTCATTTGAAAAGTGTCTGCTGAAGTTCCTGCTCCAGTGGGAGGGATCGCTCCTCTCTTTCTCTGGGGAAAAGGGCAGATGGCAGTTGCTAAGTAAAAAAAAAAAAAAAAAAAAAAGCAAACAAGCCAAGTGATTACTTGCAGCTATTCAGGACATGAACTTTGAGGCACATTTAATAAGTCAGGTGATTAAAAAGCATGACTCTTTCATCAAGCAAGAGATCATGTGCTCTTAAAGAAGTCGGAAAAGAGAGAATACCATCGGATGAAGACCATATCAGTGAGGCTACAGAGCATTCAGAGCACTGGGTCCAAGCCCCAGAACAGCCTGAGACTCTGGTGTGCACATCACAATGTCCCATTAGCAGAACTCTGTGATGACAATAATTCTCTCTTTATCGCCATGCACAGAAAACTCGGCCTTTATGACACAGAACTCACATGGAAATAACGTGAACAAAAGACATGACTGGTCAAGAATATGATCATTTGAAGACTATTTTTTCAAACGACTGCAAGGGCAGAGTAATTCATCCACAAAGTAGAGGGTCTCTGTTGCCCACAGAGCCCCCTGGGTTCAGTCCCACCATCAGTTCCTTCCTGAGGCACCTAAGCTAGGTATTGCATTTCTCAGTGAGTTTATTTCTCGACCTTTTAAAGCAGACCTCAGACTAGAAACCCATCTCATACAGCTTTCAAAAAATATTTCACTTTAATTTTTTTATTGGAGTATAGTTGATTTACAATGTTGTGTTAGTTTCAGATGTACAACGAAGTCAATCAGTTACACATATATATCCATTAAGTCATGTCCAATTCTTTGTGACCTGTAGCCCTGCCAGGCTCCTCTGTTCTCCACTAACTCTTGAAATTTGCTCAGATTCATGTCCATTGAGTCAGTAATGCTATCTAACCATCTCATCCTTTGCCACTCTTTTCTCCTTTTGCCTTCAATCTTTATATGTAGTAATATGTATAGGTTAGTTCCCTTAGGGCTTTTGAAAGTTTAAATTGGTGATAGATATGAACACTTAGATGCCACCTGGCAAAGTAAGCTTTCAGTTAATGACAGTAACATCATACTATGGATAGGATTCCTAAATGCAGAAAGCTGTACCTGACAGTGGAAATATGTACATATTCAAGGTGTACACCTAATAGGATTTCTGCCATATCAAGTCCTAGGGGGACAGGAAAGCTCTAATTTTGTAAGATTCTGTCTTGCTTAGGTTTGATTAATTAGTTGACATCATAGCCTGGCCTTTTACGAGTGATAACATATAATCTACTTTCCTGCTGCTTCTTAAAAATATCTAAGAATAATAGAACTTATTTGTGGTCTAAGATCTAGGTGGCATTTGTAGTACAGAGGTAGGGAACTAAATAACCCAGACAGTTGTTAGAAAGATAGATAGGGCTCAGCTTCATTTAATTTTCTAAATCATCAAGTGCCTTCCTGCTATAGATTAGTTTGTTTGCTCTTGTAATTTCCACTTATTAGTGTGAAGAGGGTGTCATTAGTGGAAAGGATGATTTATGATGATAATAGGCAAAATAATTAATATGCATACATAATATGAGTAAGTATTTGAGGCATTCTGACTGTCTCAATCAACCATAAGGAAAGAAAGCATCAGCCTTTTCTGTGACTTTGATTATAACCAAATAATAAACCTAGTCAGCATACTAAAAAGCAGAGATGTCACTTTGCCAACAAAGGTCTATCTAGTCAAAGCTATGGTTTTTTCCAATAGTCATATATGGATGTGAGAGTTGGACTATAAAGAAGGCTGAGTGCCAAATAATTGATGCTTTTGAACTGTAGTGTTGGAGAAGACTCTTGAGAGTCTCTTGGATTACAAGGAGATCCAACTAGTCAATCCTAAAGGAAATCAGTCCTGAATATTCATTGGAAGGACTGATGCTGCACCTGGAGCTCCAGTACTTTGGCACCTGATGCAAAGAGTCAACCCACAGGAAAAGATCCTGATGCTGGGAAAGATTGAAGGGAGGAGGAGAAGGGGACAACAGAGGATAAAGTGCTTGGATGTCATCACTGACTCAATGGACATGAGTTTGAGCAAACTTTGGGAGATGGTGAAGGACAGGGAAGCCTGGCATGCTGCAGTTCACAGGGTCTCAAAGAGTTGGACATAACAGAGACTGAACAACAATGAATACACTGGAACAAAAATATCCAAGTATTCATTTAAAAATTTTGGGCAAATGTTAATCTAAATGTTGGTAAATTAAGAAGATAATATTTCTAGTTTCTAACATATCATTTCTTATTATAGGTATAACAAATGAAAGAAGGTTGCTACATCATTGAATTCTTTCAAATATTTTTATGAGAGAAAAGAGAATGCAAAAGCCTTTGTGAATGAAAATGTTTAGCTCATCATATAAAATAATCTGTGTTGGGTTGTTGATGACAGCAATAGCTTTGAAAGGGGAAAGGTAAAGTTTTCTTTTATTCAGCAGCTCTTCAACTTTTTTATGCCAGATTTAAACAAATTTCAAACTGCCTCATGAGAGATTGATTAGGTGGCGTTACAGGGAAGCACTTTCCTGAGAATTCAGGATGGTTCTTATTTTAACACAGTTGAATGTGGCTCTTCCCTTTGTTGTTTCACTTGATTTTCTTCAAGCGCTTAGATGGGGCCTTTGTCTGCTGGGTGCTGTGATCTGCTCCCAANGGGAAGAACTTTCCTGAGAATTCAGGATGATTCTTATTTTAACACAGTTGAATGTGGCTCTTCCCTTTGTTGTTTCACTTGATTTTCTTCAAGCGCTCAGATGGGGCCTTTGTCTGCTGGGTGCTGTGATCTGCTCCCAAGCCCTTGAGAAATGAAGATTTATAGCCCCATCTTCTGAGAGGGCTGCTGGGATCTGGGCGATCTTGCCGTCACTCACTTTGGGTCACAGCAGTAACCTCACTTAGGCCAATTCTTCCTCCAGGGGCAGACCACATCCAGTGACTGGTCACTACTGGGGGAGTGAAGATCAGAGCCCCTCAACACCAGCTGGGAGAAGTCTTAGGTGTCCAGTTAACAAAGCTCCCCATGGGGCAGCTGAGCCCTTCCTGTGACAGTGTCTCAGCTGCCCTTCTGTGCCATCCGAGCCTGCTTCTGCCTTGTCCCTGGGACATAATGGTGAGGCCCCAAGAGGAAGTCTTGGCCAGTTTCCTGAATGCTGATCTCCACTCAGAGCTCGCTCTCAGGAAGCCCTGCCTGCAATATTTCGGTCCCTCTATTGCAGCACACACAGAATCCTTTAGTGATAGCCGCTTTGTATTTTTTTTCATATAGCATTTTTCTGAACAAAGAGAAAAGTGAGCCAATCGTAACGGTGCAGATCAGTGACTTTTCCCCAGGCTTACACTCTGCTCCACGCAGGACCCAGAAGAGGAAACAGAATCCACAGTTCTCAGCACTGTCGTTATTCTGGCTTCTAACACTATTTTACCTGTCTTTCCACTTGATTATAAATAGAATCATGCAGTTAGTGAACCATGTGAGTTTTGGCTTCTTTCACTCTATGTTGTTTATGAGATCCATCCATGTTGTTGCATGGACGTTATTTCTTCATTGCAGTATAGCATTGATTGTACAAATAGGCCACATTATTCATGTATTTATAGACACTCATCTTTCCCTCCAATTTGGCTGCCCTGAATAGTACTGCTAAGAATGCAATGGTAAGTGTCTTTTCCTGAACACATGTATGCACTTCTTAAGATGTCCTGTGTCTTAAGAGAACTGTCGGTACATAAGAAACCTATATATTTTTCAGATTTAGAAGTGGTGCCTGTCTTCCAACATGGTCAGGACAATTCCCATTTCCACTAGGGGTGTATGAGAGGATTGCTTCCACATACCTCCTCCCGATTGGTATACTGTACATCCAGCCTTTCAGNGTCCTGTGTCTTAAGAGAACTGTCGGTACATAAGAAACCTATATATTTTTCAGATTTAGAAGTGGTGCCTATCTTCCAACATGGTCAGGACAATTCCCATTTCCACTAGGGGTGTATGAGAGGATTGCTTCCACATCCTCCTCCCGATTGGTATACTGTATATCCAGTCTTTCAGGGGGCTGTATTGTATTACAGCAGTATGATTTTAATCCATATTTCACTGAGAAGCATGAAACTGAATACATTTTACTATACTGTGTAGCTTTTAAGTATTTTCTTCAGTGAAATTCATATACATATGTTATTTTTAAATTATTTTGTCTCTTATCTGATAGATTTTTAGGAGCTATTATTTGACTTAATTCAAGTCATTATTCAATGTGTATTTCTCAAATATCTCCTGTTACTCTGTGGTTTATATATATATATTTTTTCACTTAGTGGTAACTTTTGATAAATAGAGTTCTTAAGCTTAGTTCAACCAGATTTATATTTTTCCATTTTAGTTAATACTTTTCATGTTTTAATTAAGAAAACTTTGGTATCTGAAGGTCAAAAAGAATTTTCTTCATATTTGCCTCTAAAATCTTGATCGTCATCACCATTATTTACCTTTCAACACTCAATGCAGGTTTATCTATCTTTTGATGTGAAGTGTGGTCAATGTTTATTTATAGCAATATACTCTGACCTCAAGGAAGAAGAAAAACTTCAAATAAGCAATCTAAACTTACACCTAAAGCAACTAGAGAAAGAACAAACAAAACCCAAACTTAGTAGAAGAAATCTTAAAGATCAGAGCAGAAATAAATTAAATAGAGTCTAAAAATAAAATAGAAAAGATCAATGAAATCAGAAACTAATTCTTGGAAAAGCTAAACAAAATTGATAAACCTTTAGCCAGACTCATCAAGATAAAAGGGAGAGTGGCAAAACTGTTGAATAACTTTCTTGCAGCACTATTCAATCTTCATTATTTCTATTTCAGATTGCAACCTGTTCTGAATTATTTTTGTTAATGATTGCTTAATTGCTGACCCACATATGTATAAGGCCAAGTAATATTCAAAATGACATGTTCCTAATAATATACCATACTGTGCTCAAGAAAATCCATGGTCATTTATTCCAAAAACTGGATTTTCAGATTTGCAATAACCATAAAAGNTTCATTATTTCTATTTCAGATTGCAACCTGTTCTGAATTATTTTTGTTAATGATTGCTTAATTGCTGACCCACATATGTATAAGGCCAAGTAATATTCAAAATGACATGTTCCTAATAATATACCATACTGTGCTCAAGAAAATCCATGGTCATTTATTCCAAAAACTGGATTTTCAGATTTGCAATAACCATAAAAGTTATGTAGAAACCTATCTTTTAATAGGAGACATTTACTTAAATCATTCAATGGTTTTGAATCTCAATTCACAAGTTAATATCTGGAGGACTTTATTGGTATAAAAGCTTAGTCATTTAGATTCTGGTAGGTTAAAACAGACTTGCAAAGGACAGATAGGCAAATCACTCTCACACACACCCAGAGGCATGCACTCACACACACACCGCCTAGTATAATGGAAAGAGCATATGCTTTGGATATGTTAAGTAGTTTAACCATTTCCCACTTTTATAGACTCAACTATATCTGCTTCACTTTCCAAAATTTATTATTGTACTCGGCATGTTTGCATGCTCAGTCACTCAGTTGTGTCTGATTCTCCATGACCAATGGACTATAGCTTGCCAGGTTCCTCTGTCCATGGAATTTCCCAGGTAAGAATGCTAGAGTGGGTAGCCATTTCCTTCTCCAGGGGATCTCTCTGACCCAGAGATCCAACCCTCATCTCTTGTGTCTCCTGAATTGGTAGGAGGATTCTTTACCACTAGTGCCACCTGGGAAGTCCATTGTGTATTCTGAATTGTCGCTAAGTTTTAGATAATTTAGCACTAGTGCCATGTAAATATGAAGTAGCTATATATTTTTGATAGACACCAAAGATATGAATAACCTCACCTGAAGTCTCACAACAGAGTATGTTGACATCAATATAAACATAAAATTATCTATAAAACTGGTTTAATTGAATTAAGGACACAGTTAACATTTGTGAGTACGTACTTCACAGCAGAACTATACTCTATAATGTCATCTTACAGGATAGTTATAGCGACCCTTTCAGGTAGGTGTTATTATTTCTCTTTCAGATACAAAGATTGTGAGATTAAAAAATGTCGAGAAATTGACCAAATTCACACTTACAGAAGTGGAAGTTACTAACGCCTGATTTATATGAATGAAAAGTAGATGTTCTTTCCATGACTATGCTAATCAATATTTGCAGAGTGTGTTCCAGTGCCTCCATGAGATGATTCTAAGCTATAGCATTTTATGTTCTTTAAACTATTTTTTTTCTTTTTCTTTTAATTTTTTTCCATCTCAGGTGTACATGAGTTCCCAATCTCGAACCCCCACCCCCCACCTCCCACCCCATATCAACTCTCTGGATCATCCCCNCCTTTCTATATTCTGGGAATTTGTGGCGTTCTCTTTATTATGGAGTTTCCTCCCTGTAGGTGGGGTTGTATCAGTGGCTTGTCAAGGTTTCTTGGTTAGGGAGGCTTGTTTTGGAGTTCTGGTGGGTGGAGCTGGATTTCTTTTCTCTTGAGCATGGGGTATCTCTTCATGGCTGCTCCAGCAAAGCGCAGCCTCTGCTCCTTACCTTGGAGGAGGGGTATCTCCTCACTGCTGCCCTTCCTGACCTTCAGCGAGGGATAGCTCCTCTAGGCTCTTCTGCGCCAGCACAGCCACCGCTCCTTCCATGCAGGTTGATCTTCCTGGTCCCCGACGCTGACCTTGGACGCATGGTGGCTCCCCCCGGCTGTTCCTGTGTCGTCACAGCCTGGCACTCTTGGCTGCTGCCCCTGACCTCGGATGTGGGGTAACTCCTCTCAGCCGTGCTGAGTGTGCTGGTCGTTGCAGCCGCTTGCGCTGAGTGCGCCAGCCATTGCAGCCACTTGCNTGCAGGTTGATCTTCCTGGTCCCCGACGCTGACCTTGGACGCATGGTGGCTCCCCCCGGCTGTTCCTGTGTCGTCACAGCCTGGCACTCTTGGCTGCTGCCCCTGACCTCGGATGTGGGGTAACTCCTCTCAGCCGTGCTGAGTGTGCTGGTCGTTGCAGCCGCTTGCGCTGAGTGCGCCAGCCATTGCAGCCACTTGCGCTGAGTGTTAATTAATCAGTGGCTCTTCCCAGCCCCCAACCCTGGCCTCGGACACAGGGTGGCTCCTCCTGGCCCCCGACCCTGACCTCGGACGCAGGGTGGCTCCTCTTGGCTGTTCCTGTGCTGCCGCAGCTTGGCACTCTCGGTCGCTGCCCCTGACCTCGGAAGCGGGGTGGTTCCTCTCAGCTGTTCTTGTGCGGTCACAGCCCGGCACTCTTGGCTGTTGTCTCTGTCCTCCAACTTGGGGTAGCTTCTCTCAGCCACGCTGAGTGCACCGGCCTGCCCGGCCATCGCTGCCGCTTGCGCTGAGTGCGCTGGCCTGCCCGGCCATTGCCACCGCTTGCGCTAAGTACCTAAACTGTTTTTAAGTGCTGTAGACACTTGCTTTTTCTAGGAAAGGACTAATATTTACTGGGTACCTATATACGGGTAATGGGTAAATACATACATCTACATTGAAATACTCAAAGTAATATACCTAATATACTTTATACTAAAAGTAAATATAAAATGTATAGTTGTTGGTGCTTCATATTTTGTCTTTAATGATTTTCTTTGCTTATTTCTACTTACTCAAGATTTATTTATTTGATTTCTGGCATTGACATGGAAGAGAATTTATGAAGAGTAAGAACATATGTTTGACCCAAAACAACTGCAACTTAGTGGAGAAATATATTTATAAATAAGTAATTACTATAAAAAGTGGTCCCTAATGTTTCAAATGTAATACTTCTTTTTCTCCCTAACATATGGTCCTAATCATTTAGGAAAGTTGATAGAATTTTAAGGAAATAAATGGTTTTCAACTCTCTCATACAATCTGAGCTGCCTGTGTCTATAAAAATGGCATGAATGTACATTACTTTACAAATTATCATGTGCGTTATTTGATATATTGCTTTTCTCAAATAATTCTGGTTTCAACTGATCCCTTCAAATTTGTTTAGTGTCTTTCTTTTAACCTAGGGGATACACTGAGAGACTAATTCCAGCTTTTTTCTTTTTTTAAATACAAGAAAAATGTGTCAGTTTGGTTTGATTCTTTTTCTGAGTGGCTGGAATTCAATTCTGAGATGTTTTGTACTTTGGCTTCTAAGGCTACATTACTTGGACTTTTACTAAAACATTTGAAAGATCAGATTCAAGAAAAAACTGTAAGCAACTGGTTTTCTCTCTCACTGCTTCTATATAAATTGTCTCTTTAAACATCCTAAGTCTATTATAGATAAAAAAATACACCGAACCATCAAACAGAAAGGCAGCACTGAATAATGTCACAGAGTGTTTCATTTCTATCACCCCCAGATGTCTCTAGAGTCCAAGACTCTTGGAGTTAATATTTTACTTTGAGTATGAGTTGGTCTCAACCAGAAGGCAGATAGTTGCAGAAGTTTATTCCAACAAGTGGCCAGCAATTGACGTTGTGCCACCAGGATGTCAGGGTGGTAAGTTCTACTCAGCAGAAAAATGCTTTCAACAAAGCATTATGAGGTTACCAAAACTCTACTGAGATGTTTTAAGTTGTCAGCTTTCCAGAAAAAAACTAATTTAAGAATATTCCAGGAGGTAGGAAAAATAATCAAGCAAACATTAGAGGCCACTTTTGCGGCTTCTTTTGGAACCAGTCTACATGTTCTAACAGTCCCTGCAAATGTAAGTTTTAAAGCTGTTCTTTTGACAATTCTCTTTAAACATATCTCTGTCAGCTTTGATGATTTTTCATAGAAAAGGAGAACCTAATATGAACAAGTATTAAATTTCATGTAAAATAAATTTTATTGGAAAGATAAGCAAAACTCTAACTCATTATGTGACTGGCTAATGTATTTCCCTTAACTTCCTTTAAAATGCCTTAATTTAGAGTAAAAACATCCTACAACTGAGAAAAATAAAATTTATTTCTTCCTCTAGAAGACTGATTCAGTTTATTGGGTTATCTGACATTTCACATCATGCACTAGGGACTAGATTATAAAGGGGCAAATAATTACAGAGTTTAACTCAAATCATCAAATATTTATCTAGTGTTGACTATGGATGGAGAACTAGGTGGAGAATCAATCTTTCGGTTCTCCAAGAATCTGAATAAACCTAAATTCTTAAATTCCTTTTCATTAGGCAAGATGAATGAGGATCAGGAGGCAGTTTGGGATTATCAGAGTATATATAGAATGGATAAAAAACCAGGTCCTACTGTATTGCACAGGGAACTATATTCAATATGGTGTAATAAAATGATGAAAAAGAATATAAATATATATATAACTGAATCATTTTATGGTATAGCAGAAATTCACACAACATTTTAAGTCAACTATACTTAACTTTTTTTTTAAAGGGGAAAAAAAAAGAGTGGTTCACAGTATGTGGATTTAGTAAACCTGAAAAAGTTATATTAATCAAATGGATTATATTGTACACTTTCCCAGCCGTCATGACTGAGGGAGTAGCTTTTCTAACATTTAACTATTACATGGTAAGGGTGTAGTGTAAACCTGATGTAATCCCTCATTTTAGCTAGGGTCCTAACATTTTCCTAGGAAAATCCTGCACGGTTATTACAAATAGAGATTCCTTTTCTCATAAAACAGGAAAAATTTCAGCATAAATCAACTTCCAGGGCAATTACCTTCATGCTGAAAATGATCAGAATCTCAGAGTTAAATTACACATTTGAGTTTTAGGTAAAATTTAATTTCACCCTTTAAAGCTTTTGTTTCCACCAAAAATATCTTCATACTGAATCAATCTGTAGCTCAGGGAAGAAGGCTTATGAGACTAGCATCAGAAATACTACACATTGAAGGGAAGTGATTTACCATAGCCATGAATGCATTTTCTAGCATGCTGTGTGCCGGTTGACTTTTATTGAGTAATTATGTTGAATCTTCTCCTAAACCTTTTGTTTCCAGGGCAGCTCCATCTTTTGCGTAAAGCATCATCAGTATGCCTTTCTCATCCATCATCCACGTGACAGCTTCAATGGTGTGCTGAAGCAACAGCTCGTCAGGGCAGCGGTGCCCTGTGATGATTTATCACAGAAACATAGCATCAGAGGGAGGCAGCAGGATAATTTATGGCCAGAAGCCTTCAGGAGTGATATGCAGGAACATACTTAGTTACACAAGGAGGGGGAGGGAAACCTGGAAGTTTTGCTTTAGCAGACATGTGTCCTAAGCCTTATCAGGTGACATTTGTAGGTGATAATTTTCATTCTTTCAGTATGTAACTGGACATCTGCCTATAGTTGGTCTTCCAAATGTATTCAGAAAGTATAAAGCCTTTAGAAACACAATTCAGATTTTGCTTTTACAGGAAAACTTGTGGTGGTTATGAAAAGTGACAGAAATTGCTCCATGTTAGGGACACTCTGGAATTTGCCCCTACTACATTTTCTAGAAGGCTGTGCAGCTTAAAAAACTTTACTCTAGAAAACCATTGTCTTATACGAAATAAGTCTGAAAGCCTGGTAAGTGATGACTATTCCATCTAGAAAATTAATGTGAGGAAAACTAGCCTACAATTTTAAGATGGAATGTTTATAAAATTCAAGCATTAAGCAGACATTTCACCATTTTAACATAGCTTGCAATGATGTTGTGTAATATTCAGGGAAGACGTTCAGTGAAGTTCTCAGGTTTTAAGACATCTCAGTAAACTGAGATACTAAGGCAATGTCCAAGCTTCCAGAATATCTAACCTTTTATTTTCATGGGTTTTTAAAATGATAAGACTAATTAAAAAGTGTCATTAAGGATGTTGATTTTGTTCATTTTTTGGTGGATAATTCAATTTGCCATATTCTGAAGCCACAATTTTTTATGCCTGATGTTTGGTCGCCTCAGTCACATCTGAGGTGTGGAGTGGAACGTTAAATAGGTCCATTTGGGGAAGCACCAGGCCATCTCCACTAATGAGCTCTACTTTTGGAAGGACAGAGTGTGTCCTGGGCCTGATTTAGATGTGGCCTACTTCTTGAAGGTGCTGTTCGGTTAGAAATATCTCCTGGCAAATCTCCCAACACAGCATTTGTCAAGGTCTTATCAATCCTCAGTCCCAGTTGAATGAGAAATATTTCCTTTGTGAGTTGTTTCTTATCCAAGAGGCAGAAGACTGTTGTCACCAACCTTATTGGGCCATAAAAAGAAGTTTTCAAGGGATGAAACTGTTCATTTTGCAGCCAGGTTGTAGTTTTGATAGCCTTAGAAGGCAATACCTTATTTTAGAAATGTTGAGAAATTTAGGATATGATATTTCCTCAATCCTTCCCATCCAGGCTGTGCTCCTATCAAATTTTTTTTTGTGTAACTTCAGTAGCACTTACTTTTACACAATATGTCATTGCAATTTATCTATTTACTTGGATGTCTTCTCCCACAGGCCTTAAGCTTTTTGAGGACAAGAGTTATGTTTTCTCCTTTTCTGTATTCTCCAGGGTAGCGCATAACAAGTGCTCAATCGATACGAGCTGAAATTTTATTACCTACAGTGGCTTGAAGTATGTAGATCTTGTAAGTATTTCCCTTAGTTCCACCTTAGTGTTTTTTCTGTGTTTGGCTGATCATAACATATACTGGATTTAGTTCACAAACATGCATTGAAGACACCATTTTGTCAAGGTTGCTAATATCATCCACTCAGACTAGAAGACTAGAGGCAGGTATGTGCATACTTGCAACAGAATGTATTAAATGTGGCTATATATTAAATATAGCCATTATTATGGCTATATTAAATAGCCATAATAATGATCTGTCTGAGTAATCAAAAAAGTATTATAAATAGTAATGACTGAAGTGATTCACAAGTAATGAAAACCGCACGTGTGCTTCGTAAGTGGAATGCATGGTGTTTAGTGATTCCTACAGATCTTTGAATTAAATATGTACCTTCACTTTGTGATTACTAACCTAATTTTACAGAGATTGAAGATAGTTTAACGAAGATGTCACTTCATCAAAGATATACAAATAGTACATGGTGTGGCAAAGATTCAAGCCCAAGCCTGTCTAACTTGAGCCTAAACTCTAACTACTTTAAGCATTTTATTGAAGATATGCCCAGGTACTCTGAGGGTACAGCAAAAGAATTCCTGGAGGGGCTTACTTAAACTGAGTCTTGGACTTTATCCTCTGGTTATGAAGGTGTTAAAGAGCTTTAAAGGAGAATGACACTGTCAAATGTGTGTTTTCTGTTGGCTCACGCTGGTGACAGGAGAATTCATTTAAGGGAAGTAAGAGTAGAGATGTTCCAACACAGTGGCTTCAGGACTTGGCCAAACCTCAGAATAACTGGAAGATCTACAACAGCAGATTATTAACAACACTGGCCCCACCCTTAGAGATGCTGTAGGATAAATGAGGGCCTCCCTCCCAGCATTCGCATTTCTAGTTTTCTGGTGACGTTGATACCGCTGGTCTAGAGACCACATTTTGAGAATCACCAGTTTTGATGGCATCAGTTAAGGATTGCAGTGATGAGGACTCACAATAAGGATATACAAGAAGGGCGCAGAGGCGGGATAACTGTGAAAAATATTTAGACACTGAGAGTTCAATTTCCAGGAATGAGACAATACCTGCATGTGAGTTTTGAAAAAAACTAAGTCTGGCAGGGTCCTCGTATTTTTAGGTTGGGGAGATGGTATTAATGCAGATAAAGAAATCAAAGGGGATTATTTTTGAAAGATCAAGGAAGATGTGACATTTGGGATTTTGAGGTTTGACATTGTTGAGAGAGAATTCTCCGAGTCTCTTATTTTTGTGCTTTTCCTATAAAAGCTTTTGTTCTGTCTTTTCAAGCATATATGCACCCCAAACATAGATACAGTTGGGCTTCCCTGGCAGCTCAGCTGGTAAAGAATCTGCCTGCAGTATGGGAGATGTGGATTCGATCCCTGGGTGGGGAAGATCCCTTGGAGAAGGGAATTGCTACTCACTCCAGTATTCTGGCCTGGAGACTTCCATGGACTAGTCCATGGAGTCGCAAAGAGTAGGACAACGACTGAACGACTTTCACTTTCACTTCACTCACACCAAACATGGATACAATGTTTTCCCCAAGGCAAGGATAGATTTGTGGAGAGGGTTGGCACAGCCTGAAGTCCTGCTACCTGCTCTGCCATGAGTAATAAGTTGTTTGTTTCCGATCCAAGAGTCTCGTGTCTCCTACCAAGATCCATGAGCATGTGACAGGCTAATTTCTTGGCTTGCCAGCCAGATATAATTTTAGATATTTCACAGTTCTTGGCAGACTTGTGAGACATTCTAGTGGATATAACCAAGAGGAAGATAGATAAGAGTCTGATGCTCAGGGAAACAGATTTGAAGATACAATTTTGCCAGTCTTTGGTACACAAGTGAATAGGATAATATGATTAAAGAAGATCAGCCAAGGAGTACACATAGATTCAAGCAGACTATTGGTTAACAACAGAGAAGAACTAAGGTTTTATTTTAAGGTCTTGTCACAGTACTGGATTATGACAGTAAAAGTTCTATGGTCTTAGCTATGTGTGGGAAAGGGAGGTAGGGGTGAAATATCAAGGAATTATTCTTTTGGAACTAAAATCAAATCAGTTGATTTTTAATTATTAATGCTAATTATTTAAAAACATTTATAACATAAAAATATTTAAAATATGACAAGAAGTTGGTAGAAGACAGAAACTAAGAATGAACTATAAAGAAAGCGTGGCTCAGATGGTAAAGGGTCTGCCTGCAATGCGGGAGACCCAGGTTCGATCCCCGGTCAGGAAGATTCCCTGGAGAAGGAAATGGCAACCCATTCCAGTACTCTTGCCTAGAAAATTCCATGGATGGAGGAGCCTGGTGGGCTACAGTCCATGTGGTCGCAAAGAGTCGGATACGACTGAGCGACTTCACTCACTCATAAAGAAAGCAGCCATTGATCCATGTAATGGCATAGATCTATCTCAAAGACATTAAGTCCAGGGAGAGAAGCCAGACACAGAAGTCTACTGACTACACAGTTTCACATACAGAAAATCCTTAAAAAAACAAAAGTATAGGGAAATAAGGTTGGTTTCAGTTATCTAAGGCCTGAGCAAAGAAGGCTACTGCCTTCAAGGGGGGCACAACTAAACTTTATTGGGCCATGGACATGTTGCGTATCTTGATTGTGGTAACTTCTGTGTATTGTTCTTGTTATTTAGTCACTAAGTCATGCTCAACTCTTTGTGACCCCATGGACTCCAGCCCTCCAGGTTCTTCTGTCCATGGGATTTCCCAGGCAAGAATACTGGAGTGGGTTGCATATTTTCTTCTCCAGGGGATCTTCCCAAACCAGGAATCGAATGCACATCTCTTTTATTGGCTGACAGATTCTTTACTGCTAAACCACCAAGGAAGCCCACACTACTATATATATTTGTCTAAATTACTCAAATTGTATACCTAAAATTTATGAAATTTCATGTAAATTATGCCTTAGAGCTGATTAAAAAGGAACTAAGTAAAAAGTTTCAAGGTTATTATGCATAAGCTAATGTCTTCTTTTTGTATTTTATTAAAATATCAAATTTTAAGATTCCAACATGAGTCTAACTTTTATGTCAGTAAAAATTCCTTCCTTTTGCTCTTCAATCAGCTAATGTCAGCTCTCATACAAATACTGAATTTATGATGTTGGCATCATTTAGATGAACTCATCACATTTCTTTAGTGTCTCTACCTTGAATTGGCACCACGTTAGTTTTTGTATTGCTTCTTAATATGTCTTCTGAGTTATGAGTATTTTATGCCCTTGGAATATGTCACCTTAACAAGCTATTCAATTTTATATGCTCTTTCAGCTCTGAAATCTTAAGATGACAGGCTATTATGTCCGAAAAGAGAAATTTTTTTAAATTAATTTTTTTATTGGAGCATAGTTACTATAAAAGGTTGTATTAGTTTCTGCTGTATGGCAAAGTGAATCACCTATATATATATATACATATATCCCTTTTTTGGATTTCCTTCATGTTTAGGTCACCAGAGAGCATCAGGTAGAGTTCCCCCATGCTATATAGTAGGTTCTCATTCAGTTCAGTTCAGTCCAGTCACTCAGTTGTGTCTGACTCATTACCCCATGGACTGCAGCACACCAGGCTTCCCTGTCCATCACCAGCTCCTGGAGCTTGCTCAAACTCATGTCCATCAAGTCGGTGATGCCATCTCAGATTCTCATTAGTAAACTATTTTATAGTAGTGTGTATATATCAATCACAATCTCTCAGTTCATCTCACCCATCTTCTCCCTTTGGTATCCATATGGTAGTTCTTTACACCTGTGTCTCTATTTCTGCCTTGCAAATAAGTTTATATGTATAATTTTTCTAGATTCCACATATAAGTGATATTATACGATATTTGGTTTTCTCAAAAGAGAAATTATTAAAGAGTCCAGAATATCAAGACAATGTCTATGTGAATATTTGAGTCAGGCTGTTTTGGAAACACAAACCTAGTTCAAAGAGAACTATATATTTTTATTATTTAGAAAACATGAACTCTAGTCCTAATTATGACTAGGGTTTTCCTTGGCTGAGGCATTTAACAAGTCTGCCTCAGTTCATCTTTAAATTGACTATAATCATATTTTCATACAAAACTGTATCCAAGAAGTAAGAAAAAAATATTTGGGAAGGCAATGATAATGAACAAGTTATTTTGATAAATGTCTGACAATTGCATATAATAAAGTGTCAGATGTCATGATCTTTGTTTTCTGAATGTTGAGCTTTAAGCCACTCTCCACTTTCACTTGGCTACCTCATGCGAAGAGCTGACTCATTGGAAAAGACCCTGATGCTGGGAGGGATTGGGGACAGGAGGAGAAGGGGATGACAGAGGTTGAGATGGCTGGATGGCATCACTGACTCAATGGACGTGAGTCTGAGTGAACTCCAGGAGTTGGTGATGGACAGGGAGGCCTGGCGTGCTGCGATTCATGGGGTCGCAAAGAGTCGGACATGCCTGAGCGACTGAACTGAACTGAACTGANATGGACAGGGAGGCCTGGCGTGCTGTGATTTGTGGGGTCGCAAAGAGTCGGACATGACTGAGTGACTGAACTGAACTGAGTCAGAATTCCAGGATAGTTTAAGTGAATGGCTTCTCATGACTGAAAATTACTAAACTCTCAGTACCTTGCTTTACAGTATATTATTTATGCTTTAAAAATTATTATATAGTTCCAATTAGGGTTGTGTCAGTTGCTGTGGGGTGAAGTGGAGAGGTGGAAAGTATTGATATATAATGTTGAGCAGAATGAATTCAGTCCTGGTTCTCACATGGCTTAGAGTGCAGAGGGAAGGAGACATCAATCAAATCCATATTCTGACAAATGAATTGAAAAAGAAGCTTTTATAGATTCATACTATCCAATACTATCTCTAAGGGGTTTGAAAACAATGAAGCAAAATGCAAAAAATTAGATCTGCAATTCAGACAATATATAAACTTCTTAATCACATAATTGAGTTCAGTTTCTCGGTTGTGTCTCTTTGTGACCCTATGGACTGCAGCACGCCAGGCTTCCCTGTATATCACCAACTCCCAGAGCTTACTCAAACTCTTGTCCATTGAGTCGATGATGCCATTCGACCATCTCATCCTCTGTTGTCCCCTTCTTCCCCTGCCTTCAATCTTTCCCAGCATCNATGGCATAGATCTATCTCAAAGACATTAAGTCCAGGGAGAGAAGCCAGACACAGAAGTCTACTGACTACACAGTTTCACATACAGAAAATCCTTAAAAAAACAAAAGTATAGGGAAATAAGGTTGGTTTCAGTTATCTAAGGCCTGAGCAAAGAAGGCTACTGCCTTCAAGGGGGGCACAACTAAACTTTATTGGGCCATGAACATGTTGCGTATCTTGATTGTGGTAACTTCTGTGTATTGTTCTTGTTATTTAGTCACTAAGTCATGCTCAACTCTTTGTGACCCCATGGACTCCAGCCCTCCAGGTTCCTCTGTCCATGGGATTTCCCAGGCAAGAATACTGGAGTGGGTTGCATATTTTCTTCTCCAGGGGATCTTCCCAAACCAGGAATCGAATGCACATCTCTTTTATTGGCTGACAGATTCTTTACTGCTAAACCACCAAGGAAGCCCACACTACTATATATATTTGTCTAAATTACTCAAATTGTATACCTAAAATTTATGAAATTTCATGTAAATTATGCCTTAGAGCTGATTAAAAAGGAACTAAGTAAAAAGTTTCAAGGTTATTATGCATAAGCTAATGTCTTCTTTTTGTATTTTATTAAAATATCAAATTTTAAGATTCCAACATGAGTCTAACTTTTATGTCAGTAGAAATTCCTTCCTTTTGATCTTCAATCAGCTAATGTCAGCTCTCATACAAATACTGAATTTATGATGTTGGCATCATTTAGATGAACTCATCACATTTCTTTAGTGTCTCTACCTTGAATTGACACCACGTTAGTTTTTGTATTGCTTCTTAATATGTCTTCTGAGTTATGAGTATTTTATGCCCTTGGAATATGTCACCTTAACAAACTATTCAATTTTATATGCTCTTTCAGCTCTGAAATCTTAAGATGACAGGCTATTGATTGTGTCCGAAAAGAGAAATTTTTTTAAATTAATTTTTTTATTGGAGCATAGTTACTATAAAAGGTTGTATTAGTTTCTGCTGTATGGCAAAGTGAATCACCTATATATATATATACATATATCCCTGTTTTGGATTTCCTTCATGTTTAGGTCACCAGAGAGCATCAGGTAGAGTTCCCCCATGCTATATAGTAGGTTCTCATTCAGTTCAGTTCAGTCCAGTCACTCAGTTGTGTCTGACTCATTACCCCATGGACTGCAGCACGCCAGGCTTCCCTGTCCATCACCAGCTCCTGGAGCTTGCTCAAACTCATGTCCATCAAGTCGGTGATGCCATCTCAGATTCTCATAAGTAAACTATTTTATAGTAGTAGTGTGTATATGTCAATCACAATCTCTCAGTTCATCTCACCCATCTTCTCCCTTTACACCTGTGTCTCTGTTTCTGCCTTGCAAATAAGTTTATATGTATAATTTTTCTAGATTCCACATATAAGTGATATTATACGATATTTGGTTTTCTCAAAAGAGAAATTATTAAAGAGTCCAGAATATCAAGACAATGTCTATGTGAATATTTGAGTCAGGCTGTTTTGGAAACACAAACCTAGTTCAAAGAGAACTATATATTTTTATTATTTAGAAAACATGAACTCTAGTCCTAATTATGACTAGGGTTTTCCTTGGCTGAGGCATTTAACAAGTCTGCCTCAATTCACCTTTAAATTGACTATAATCATATTTTCATACAAAACTGTATCCAAGAAGTAAGAAAAAAATATTTGGGAAGGCAATGATAATGAACAAGTTATTTTGATAAATGTCTGACAATTGCATATAATAAAGTGTCAGATGTCATGATCTTTGTTTTCTGAATGTTGAGCTTTAAGCCACTCTCCACTTTCACTTGGCTACCTCATGCGAAGAGCTGACTCATTGGAAAAGACCCTGATGCTGGGAGGGATTGGGGACAGGAGGAGAAGGGGATGACAGAGGATGAGATGGCTGGATGGCATCACTGACTCAATGGACGTGAGTCTGAGTGAACTCCAGGAGTTGGTGATGGACAGGGAGGCCTGGCGTGCTGTGATTCGTGGGGTTGTAAAGAGTCGGACATGACTGAGGACTGAACTGAACTGAGTCAGAATTCCAGGATAGTTTAAGTGAATGGCTTCTCATGACTGAAAATTACTAAACTCTCAGTACCTTGCTTTACAGTATATTATTTATGCTTTAAAAAATTATTGTATAGTTCCAATTAGGGTTGTGTCAGTTGCTGTGGGGTGAAGTGGAGAGGTGGGAAGTATTGATATGTAATGTTGAGCAGAATGAATTCAGTCCTGGTTCTCACATGGCATAGAGTGCAGAGGGAAGGAGACATCAATCAAATCCATATTCTGACAAATGAATTAAAAAAGAAGCTTTTATAGATTCATACTATCCAATACTATCTCTAAGGGGTTTGAAAACAATAAGGCAAAATGCAAAAAATTAGATCTGCAATTCAGACAATATATAAACTTCTTAATGACATAATTGAGTTCAGTTTCTCGGTTGTGTCTCTTTGTGACCCTATGGACTGCAGCATGCCAGGCTTCCCTGTATATCACCAACTCCCAGACCTTACTCAAACTCTTGTCCATTGAGTCAATGATGCCATTCGACCATCTCATCCTCTGTTGTCCCCTTCTTCCCCTGCCTTCAATCTTTCCCAGCATCACGGTCTTTTCAAATGAGTCACTTCTTCACATCAGGTGGCCAAAGTATNACTGACTCGATGGGCGTGAGTCTGAGTGAACTCTGGGAGTTGGTGATGAACAGGGAGGCCTGGTGTGCTGCGATTCATGGGATCACAAAGAGTCAGACACGACTGAGTGACTGAACTGAACCGATAGGCTAAACTTTTGATTTAGATTTTTGCCCTTGATACAACTTTCTATTCTCATTCTCTGAAAATAATTTTTGGTTTTGAGGGCTCATTTTAAAGATTTTTTTTTGGTAGTAAAATTCCTGTAATTTCATAAGCTATAAATTTATTTATAGTATCCTTCATTGAGTATATTCAAATTCTTGCATCTGAGAACTAATGGTTTTTAATCTATAATTTTAAGACTTCTATATTGTTTCTACCTCAGTTTTTGCTACCCTTTTCTTGGAAATCCACTTAAATACATGTTAGTTATTCCAAATGATCTCTGTTCTCCCCATGTCTTTGTTTTCTGCCAGAAATATTGCATAATTTCTTCTGACTTGCCTTCAAATGTATTACCTCTCTCTTCAGTGGTTTTTAAGCTGTTAAACTCATCCATTTATTTATTAAACTTATTACTGTATTTTTTTCTTCTTGAATTNGGAAGGATTGGGGGCAGGAGGAGAAGGGGACGACAGAGGATGAGATGGCTGGATGGCATCAGTGACTCGACGGGCGTGAGTCTGAGTGAACTCTGGGAGTTGGTGATGAACAGGGACGCCTGGTGTGCTGCGATTCATGGGATCACAAAGAGTCAGACACGACTGAGTGACTGAACTGAACTGATAGGCTAAACTTTTGATTTAGATTTTTGCCCTTGATACAACTTTCTATTCTCATTCTCTGAAAATAAATTTTGGTTTTGAGGGCTCATTTTAAAGATTTTTTTTTTGGTAGTAAAATTTCTGAAATTTCGTAAGCTATAAATTTATTTATAGTATCCTTCATTGAGTATATTCAAATTCTTGCATCTGAGAACTAACAGTTTTTAATCTATAATTTTAAGAATTCTATATTGTTTCTACCTCAGTTTTTGCTACCCTTTTCTTGGAAATTCACTTAAATACATGTTAGTTATTCCAAATGATCTCTGTTCTCCCCATGTCTTTGTTTTCTGCCAGAAATCTTGCATAATTTCTTCTGACTTGCCTTCAAATGTATTACCTCTCTCTTCAGCGGTTTTTAAGCTGTTAAACTCATCCATTTATTTATTAAACTTATTACTGTATTTTTTTCTTCTTGAATTTCTATTTTTTTTTCCTCCAAATCAGCCACACTCCTTTTAGAATTTCTTATAAGCTGATGAAGTTTTTAAGTTTGGTTTTAGTTTTTCCTGTTGTTGTCACTGGAGGGGAGGCGGCTGGTGTTCTTGTTAATTTTTTCATGAACAGGGTCTACCTGTTTCTGATCATTTTTACTTAGATACCAGACACTGTTTTTAAGAAAAAAATAGATGTGAATAACATCAGTCTTAGGATACCATTCTGTTCTTCTAGATAGTGCTTTGGTTTACTTTTCCCACCTGCTTGTGAGTGCTGGCAGTATTCGACTCTCGTTCTTCAAGATCAGAGGTTGCCTGGGTCACTGATATTTCATAAATGCAAACTACAACTCCTAAAATTGCAATTTTTCTTTCAACCCCTCCTTACTGCTAGGATGAAGTCTTTTAGGAATTCAGCTTCCAGTGTGAGCCACAATACCGAGTCTCCCACTCTGCAGGGCTAGTTGATGTTTACCTGGTTTTTATGTTCTGACACAATAAATTCATTGTTGCCTGGGTGCTTGGAAAATTTATTTATTGTCACAAGATCATACAGAGGGCATGACCAGCTGCAGGGAAGATAAACACACTTTAGCCCTATGATTTCCCACAATGATTTAGTGGTCATAAATTGAATCCATTTCCAGATCACAATTAAATCTGTATCTTACATAATTTTATATAATTAACTACGTTATTGAGGTAAATTTGTGATTTTAAATTATGTCTATTACATTTTAAAGAACACATTATGTCCATATACATTTTATTGAAGTATAGTTGATTCACAGTATTGTGGTAATTTCTGCTGCACCAGAAAGTGCTTCCATTATGCATTTTTAGTATTCTTTTCCATTATGGTTTAGGTTTTCCTGGTGCCTCAGCAGTAAAGAGTCTGCCTGCAATTTAGAAGACCACCTGTAATGCAGGAGACACGAGTTCAGTCCCAGAGTTGGGAAGATTCCTTGGAAAATGAAATAGCAACCCACTCCAGTATTCTTGCCTGGGAAATCCTGTGGACAGTGGAGCCTGGTGGGCTACAGTCCACAGAGTTTCAACAGGTGGACATGACTCAGTGACTAAACCACATTATGGTTTACCGCAGGATAGTAAAGGTAGTTCCCTGTGCTGTGCAGGGCACCTTGCTGTCTATCCAGTCTATATGCAAATATTTTTATACATACATCTGTCTATGTTCCACGTTACTTGAAGCTGGTATGTGCAATGAAATATGGTGCCTGTCGAGGGCAGATGAGGTAAGAAGCCTGCCTCACAACATGAGAAAATATGGCTAAATCTCCTCTGATGCTTTGTATCATGTCACTGATCTCAACTCTTATTTCCTCTGATTTCTCGTTCAATGCCTCTGCAATGCTCTACCCTCTCGGGTTCTCAGGATCCTTTCTTCATTACCTGTGAGTTTCTTGCTAAAAGGAAGCAATCAGACTCATTTCTAATTTAAAGCCTGGCCAATGCATACTTTTATCTCTAACTATGAGAAATAACTATTTGCCATTCTTAAGTCCTTTTAACTTTTAGACACCACGTGGGTAAGGTGTTGTTTTCATGGGAGGAGGGGGAGGCAGAAGCATTGGACACTGTTTTCTAACGTCTAAAATATTTCGGTGAAGCAGAGTTTCAGCTGCTTTTCAACCTAAGAATCAGAATTCAGTTACAAAAATATTCTTATCAGAAAAGATTTTTATCACCTGGCAGAGGAACTGCTGACATTATATTAAAATGTGTGATGCTTGGAAAAGGGAGACTCTTTTCTGTAACAAGAAACACAACCTTCATTTATAGTCCTTACTGCCAGTGCTTAAGCTTTCCTCCTTTTCCAGAATTTATTAAGGATAGATTTTTAACTCTACTCTGGGATCTTCCTTCTAACCAAAGAGAAATCTGAAATATTGAAAATAATTGTCATTTTGAAAGGTTGAAATTTTAAATTTGTATCTAGAGGACACTGCAGCTGTTAAAAATGTTGATATAGCATCTGGCAAAGACAGCAAGTGGTGGTTTGTGATTTCAATTCAAATGCATGGAAAGAAAAAAAAAAGAAAGAAATGTCTGTTCATAAGTCTTGTGAAAGCAGAGAACCTTTGTCCTGACTGGGAGGGAGAAGGATTTTAAAAGTCTCCAGAAGTGTTAGCTGAACGTAATGTCAAACTGTCAACAACTGCTTTCAAACAATAAATTACCTCTAATACCTTGTGTATTTTTTCACACTGTCTATTCCCCTGTTACCAATTAGTTAACATTCGCTTTGACAGAGAGATGATGATTCTCCATAATCTAAGACTTCAGATGTAGTGTGAATAACTTTAATGATGCTCTTACAGGAGAAAATATCTCATAAAGCCTCACTATATCAAATCCTAATTTAGAAAAATTCGGCAACAAGCTGCAAAGTGCTCTCAAGTCAATGTGCAAATGTTTATTGGATTCTCATTTCTCGTCAATTTCATGTTTCACTTATGTTTCTGTCCTCTCCTAGGGACACATTTCCTAGAGGAATTTATATTGTTTTTATTGATCACCATAGAAAATTAAAGTTATATTCAGTCGGAATAAAATACATCATTCTGGAATTCCTAAACAGTTTGGGCTACGATACACATGAGAAGCATAGTTATCCAAAAACGAGGTCACATTTTAATGTGTCTGAAAGAAGTATTTATATGAAAAGGCTGGGGAAGTGGGCCAGGGAATAATAAAAATTATATATTAGTCAAGCAAACAAGTTAAAGAACTTTCCACTAAATAGNATCATTCTGGAATTCCTAAACAGTTTGGGCTATGATACACATGAGAAGCATAGTTATCCAAAAACGAGGTCACATTTTAATGTGTCTGAAAGAAGTATTTATATGAAAAGGCTGGGGAAGTGGGCCAGGGAATAATAAAAATTATATATTAGTCAAGCAAACAAGTTAAAGAACTTTCCACTAAATAGTGAGGCAACTTTGTCTTAAGTAGCAGGTAAGAAAAAAAAAACTGTTGTATAAAAGCACCCAGGTGATTCTAAGCTATTGCATTGGAATCAAAATAAGATAGTTGTTGTCAGTATTGAATCTTAGTAAACCACTGAGTTTATTATTTTTTCCTTTTTGAATACTGGCCATCTCCTTCAACTGTCCCAGCTTCTACTTTGCTGACCTTTAACCCCAGCCCTAGGGACTCTGGGCATGACTGCAGGAGGCTAGCATCTGTGTCTTGTCTGCACTCCCTCCTTTTTCCTGCATCTTCGATTACCATCAACTGCTATCAGTTCAGCAGCAGCAGCTATCAGTTCAAGTGTTTACTCCTTTTACCATTTGTCATGGCCATGAAGGCCTTTGATAGGACATGAAGGCCTTCTTGTTGTTGTTCTATTGCTCAGTTGTGTCTGATTCTGCCACCCCAGGGACTGAAGCATGCCAGGCCTCCCTGGTCCTCACCGTCTCCCCAAATTTGCCCAAGTTCATGTCCATCGCATCAGTGATGTCATCCAGTCTTCTCATCTTCTGACCCTTCCTTCTCCTTCTGCCCTCAATCTTTCCCAGCATCAAGGACTTTTCACTTCAGATGACCAGACTACTGGAGTTTCAGCTTCAGCATCAGTTCTTCCAGTGAGTATTCAGGGTTGATTTCCCTTAAGATTGACTGGCTTGATGTTGCTGTCCAAAAAAAGAATTGAGAGAATGTAAAAGAAATGGCTTGAACATCTCTTCAAGACTTGGTGCTAGGTATTTATCAGAAAATAAGAACAGGTTCTTTTTTAACTTTTTTATGTTCTCTCAATTTTCTCCTTGCTATCGGGCTGTGAGATGAATGGTTTGATTGAAAAAGAAGCTATTTTGTGTCAGTTCTTTGATCAAAACCTTCTAATGGATTTCAGTCTAACTTTACAACTACAGTCTTCACAATATTCAAACGGTCTGTGAGACCCAAGGGAATCTGCAGTCACAACCGGTTTCCTGTCTTCCCCCACCCTTCCTTTGCTCTTAGTTTCCCCTCTTCTGCACTCAGCTCCAGCGGTACTGCTTTCCTGGTTTCTCTAACATTCTGGGACATTCCTGCCTTAGAGTCCCTGAACTTACTCTTACTTTTGCTCACAAATACGTTTTCCCAGGGATATGCATGGTTGAATCCCTCACCTTCTCTAAGCTTTTACTCCAATGTCATCTTTTTAAAAAGCCCTTTCTTGTGAACATAGGTGTACAGGCATCCTTTTGAATTCTAGTTTTGCCCAGATAACATGCCCAGGAGTGGGACTGCTGGATCATTTGGTAATTCTCTTTTTAGTTTTCTGAGGAACTTCCAATTTGTTTTCCATAATGACTGTACCAACTTCCATTCCCTCCAACAGTATAGGAGGTTTCCCTTTCCTCCACACCCTCTCCAGCATTTGCTATTTGTAGAATTTCTAATGATGGCCATTCTGACCTGTGTGGTACCCTGTTGTAGTTTTTATCTGCATTTCTCTAATGATTAGTGATGTTGAGACATGGAAACAGCCTAAAAGTTCATCCAAAGATGAATGGCTAAAGATATAGTACATATATACATTGGGATACTACTCAGCCAGAAAAATGAACAAAATAATGCTGTTTGCAGCAACATGGATGCAACTAGAAGTTATCATACTAAGTGAAGTAAAAAAGACAAAGCTAAATATCATATGGTATCACTTATATGTGGAATCTAAAATATAACACAAATGAGCCTATCTAGGAAACAGAAATAAAGTCAGGGACTTAGAGAATAGACGTGATTTCCAAGGGGAAGAGCATGGAAGAGGGTAGGGGTGGGAGTTGAGAATTAGCAGATGAAGATGATTACAGGTAGAATGAATAAACAGGGTCCTACGGTATAGCACCTACTGTTTATCCTGTGATAAACCAAAATGGAAAGAATATGAAAAAGCATGTATATGTATGTGTAACTGGGTCACTTTGTTATACAGCAGTAATTAGCACAACATTATAATTCAACCTATATGTCAATAAAATGTTTTCCTAAAAAGCACTTTCTTGGTCATGCTAAGTAAAATCCCATTCCCAAATTTCCACTCCCTACATTTTCCCCTCCTTGGATCTTCCCCTGCTCCTGGCATATCATATACTTATTTTGTTTGGTTTTGTTTTATTTTCCTCTATCTTCTCATGAGACTGCAACTCCATGATGGCAGGGACTTTGCTGTTTTAAATATTCTAAGTGCCTAAATAGCACTTGGAACATAATGTACAAAGGAAAAAAGAAAAAGCCCAAGCCAAGTAAATGAACATGTTATATCAAATAAACATTAAAGGCTGACCCTTTAGAAACACTTACAAATTAAGGTACAGAGAAATTGCTCAGATCCAGACATTGAACCTATGTTTCCCTGGCTTTTATAACAAACCGACTGGACATGGACTTTCTTGAAACAATTTTTCATTAAAAACATCGTATGTAGTGTTAAAGTTTCGGTCACCATGCCGAGTTGTTACAAATCATTTAGATCTTCTTTTCCAAGTCTCACAAATTAATACTATTCATTTCTAAGAAAACCAGGGCACAGATTTGTTTGTATTATCAAGATGTTAAGAATTCATCCAAATGCCCAACAAAGAATGGTCTTTTCTCCCGTCCTTACAACAAGAAAAAGTCAAGCCAGGCATTATGTGAGTGATGGGTTTACATTAGAGCGAAAAGGAAGAGTTCTTGTGATGATTTCTGGTTCCAATTTAATTGACCTTTCTTGTGACCAGGGTACGTTGTTGTTCTTCAGTTGCTAAGTCCTGTCCAACTCTTTGTGACTCCAAGGACTGCAGCACGCCAGGCTTTCCTGTCCTTCCTTATTTCTGAGAGTTTGCTCAAATTCAGACCTATTGAGTCAGTGATACTATTCAGACTAATTTATCTGTGTACCTCCCCAAATTTGTATATTGGAACTCTGAGCCCTGACATGACTGTATTCAGAGCTAGGGCCTTCGAGGAGGTGAGGAAGGTTAAATGAGGCCATCGTGGTGTGACCCTCATCTGATAGGGCTGGTTCCCTTAGGAGAAGAGAAGACGCCAGAGTCCTCTCTCTGTCATGTGGGGACAGCAAGAAGGCAGCCTGTGTGCAAGCCAGGAAGGGAGCTCTCAGCTGGAATCAAAAGGACTAGGGCCTTGATCTTGGACTTCCCAGCCTCTAGAACTGTAAGAAATTAAGTATCTGTTGTGTATGCCACCCCGTCTCGGATATTTTGTCATGGCAGCTGGATCAGACTCAGAGAAGGCATAAGCATATTAAAAATCACAAGCTGGTGCTAACAGGTGGTCAAAGGTGAGAAATACTGCTCTATTATTTCCTATCATGAAAATAAGACAAAAGTCAAAACAAGAAACTGTTCCTCGAATCCACATATTTTTTAAAAACCTGCCTTTCTCTTTGTTCTTTTTAATTTTTTTCCTTCTTAGATCCTCCCTGCTGTGTCTCCTCCGTTTCCTCACATTCTCCTCTTTTCCCTGCTGCAGTTCATGCTGACTCCCGTCACCTTTACTTTCACAAAAGATCTCACTGTTCTTTGTGAAACCAAAGCAGAGAGAGTCCAGGCCTCTTTTATGTAACACTTCAGCAATTTTGACATTCTCCAGCTCACCTTTTTCTCATCTTTCTTGTTTTGTCTTAACTTTCATATCTCTTTCATTTCCANGTGAAACCAAAGCAGAGAGAGTCCAGGCCTCTTTTATGTAACACTTCAGCAATTTTGACATTCTCCAGCTCACCTTTTTCTCATCTTTCTTGTTTTGTCTTAACTTTCATATCTCTTTCATTTCCATTTATTTTATTTTCCTTCATCTCTTGAAAATCGTAGTATAGTGACGTTCATAGTTATTTTCAATGGTCAGAAAAAAAGGTAAGCTTTTGTCATGAATATTTTGTTAATTCTTAAAGAAAATAAACACAAAAGCTGAAGTCTCCTGTGATATCTAATACAAGAAACATTACCTTTCTCTTGCCCCAGAGATATCTCTTTAAAAAAATATTTAAATGATATTGACAAGGGCAGACACAGACTTGCTCCTTTTCTTGCACCTGCTTTGCATCAGCCAATTTCTCATCCTTTGCCTAATGATTATTGATGGTGGTTAGTCCCTAAGTCGTGTCCAACTCTTGTGACCCCACGAACTGCAGCCTGCCAGGCTCCTCCGTCCATGGGATTCTCCAGTCAAGGATACTAAACTGGGTCGCCATTTCCTTCTCTAGGGGATCTTCCTGACCCAGGGATCGAACCCGGGTCTCCTGCATTGCAGGCAGATTCTTTACCAACTGAGTTATGAGGGAAGCCCCTCAATGGCTATTAGACAAATTCAAAATTGCCTGTCCCCTGAAACTAGCTAAATATAGAGAAAATGTTTCCTGTTCAGCTGACTAAGATGTTCCTACTTGCAAGAAAACCCCAGTGGTAAAGCATGCCCTGGTCGCTCAGGTGGTAAAGCGTCTGCCTGCAGTGTGGGAGAACCGGGTTCAATCCCTGTGTCGGGAAGATCCCCTGGAGAAGGAAATGGCAACCCACTCCAGTATTCTTGCCTGGAGAATCCCATGGACGGAGGAGTCTGGCAGGCTAGAGTCCATGGGGTTGCAAAGAGTTGGACACGACTGAGCAACTTCACTTTCATCACTTGCAAAGCATTTGGTCTGAAAGTTGTCCACTGCTCAGAACCACCCTGCCAGACACTTTAACCTTAGCATCTGAGGTGTTCTACCCCCTGCAATAACCTGAATAAAATCTGTCTCCGTACTCTTCTGGTTTTTGTCATTATGCCATACTAAACATGAGCTTCCCTGCCATTTGACCAGTGAAAACAAGTTATTTCACTTAAGCCTCAAAGTACTGTTTGTGTNGCAGGCTAGAGTCCATGGGGTTGCAAAGAGTTGGACACGACTGAGCAACTTCACTTTCATCACTTGCAAAGCATTTGGTCTGAAAGTTGTCCACTGCTCAGAACCACCCTGCCAGACACTTTAACCTTAGCATCTGAGGTGTTCTACCCCCTGCAATAACCTGAATAAAATCTGTCTCCGTACTCTTCTGGTTTTTGTCATTATGCCATACTAAACATGAGCTTCCCTGCCATTTGACCAGTGAAAACAAGTTATTTCACTTAAGCCTCAAAGTACTGTTTGTGTTAATAGTGTTTAGATATGTGTTAATTTTATACTTTTTGTTGAACTATTCTAGGAATTTTAAATAAACTATCCTAATGATGGGTAGTTAGGTTATACTCAATTGTTTGCCGACAATACCTGCACTGTTTACTTGTAAATGTCTTCACGTGCATATGTACTAGTCTCCCCAGTTTATAATAATGATAATCCTGTAGTAATAACATATTTCAAGTTCTTTGCATGTGATTACTCATTTTATCCTAATATCTTTATAATAGGTGCCAGTATTATTCCTGTTTTACAAATAGAAAACAAAGAGAAAGCCTGTGAAATTTGTCCAAAGAGTAGGACTATGCATTTTTCATTGTTATGTAAGATCAAAATGTTTTCCAAGGTGGCTGACCTATTTTATTGTTCCACTACCTGTCCTCCATATCATTAATTTGATGATGTCAGACTTGCTGGTTTTTGCAGGAATCATGAGTGAGGAATATTGCATTGTTTCTATTTGATTTATCTTGATTAATAAGTATTTATTTTCCCTTCATGTTTTATTTTTTCATCTTTATTTATTACTGCTCTCAGCCAATTTTCTCATGTAATTGGTTGAGGTTTCCTCATTTATTTATAGGTATTCGTTGAAAATACCCAGATATCAAAACTCCAACAAATTTTGCTCTTAATTCCTTTGTTTACATAGAAAGTTTTAAAATTGAGTGTAGTCAAACCAAACACTACTTTACTTACAATTTTTGATATTTATATATACTTTAAGAATAGTATCTTTCCCGAGCTCATAAGTACATCTTTTGTTTGGATTTAATCTGTTTTCTTTTCTCCCTATCTTCTATCTTCAGGTAGCCACCAGATGGAGTGTTTGGAATTAAGCAGAAACAACCCAGGCTAACTAAGCTTTGATGATAGGCAGGGAGGGTAAAGAGAGCAGGCTTGGGTTTCAGCCCAAGTATAAGATTTCTGCCAAATGATAGCCAAGTACAATTGAATTATCCTGTTGTAATTTTATTTCCCAAGTATGTCTTTTCTTTAAATTATGCTGAACATATTGCCTTCTATTCTTAATTTACTAAAGTTTTTTTTAATCCAAAATTGGATATCTAGACACATTTTTTGATGTATTTAAGTGTAAAAAATTTCCCCCTTATTCTACCAATGTGGCAACTTGCCATGTTCGATTTTTAAATGGTAAACCAAATTATATCATTGGAATAATATCAACTTGGCACTGATCTTCTAGTTCATGAATTTGTCTTCCTATTTTAAAATGCTGTTAGATCCATCTATTCAGCTCCAAGTTTTATTTATTGCATTATTCAAATTTAAAATTTCCATTTGATAATTTTATACTATATAGTGGAAAATTCTGAAAGAGATGGGAATACCAGACCACCTGACCTCCCTCTTGAGAAATCTGTATGCAGGTCAGGAAGCAACAGTTAGAACTGGACATGGAACAACAGACTGGTTCCAAATAGGAAAAGGAGTGCGTCAAGGCTGTATATTNTCTAGTCAAGGCTATGGTTTTTCCAGTGGTCATGTATGGATGTGAGAGTTGGACTGTGAAGAAAGCTGAATGCCGAAAAATTGATGGTTTTGAACTGTGGTGTTGGAGAAGACTCTTGAGAGTCCCTTGGACTGCAAGGAGATCCAACCAATCCATTATGAAGGAGATCACTCCTGGGATTTCTTTGGAGGGAATGATTCTAAAGCTGAAGCTCCAGTACTTTGGCCACCTCATGCGAAGTGCTGACTCACTGGAAAAGACTCTGATGCTGGGAGGGATTGGGGGCAGGAGGAGAAGGGGACAGCAGAGGATGAGATGGCTGGATGGCATCATTGACTCGATGGACGCGAATCTGAGTGAACTCTGGGAGTTGGTGATGGACAGGGAGGCCTGGCATGCTGCGATTCATGGAGTTGCAAAGGGTTGGACACAACCGAGTGACCAAACTGAACTAAGTTGCTGAGTCATGTTCAACTCTTTGTGCCCCATGGACAGCAGCACGTCAGGCATCACTGTCCTTTATTATCTCCTGGAGTTTGCACAAACTCATGTCCACTGAGTTGGTGATGCTATCTAACCATCTCATCCTCTGTTGCCCTCTTCTCCTTTTGCCTTTAGTCTCCCAGCCTCAGGGTCTTTTCCAGTTAGTTGGCTCCTCTCATCAGGTGGTCAAAGTATTGGAGCTTCAGCTTCAGCATTGGTTCTTCCAATGAATATGCAGTGTTGATGTCCTTTAGGACTGATTGGTTTGATCTCCTTGCTGTCTGAGGGACTCTGAATAGTCCTCTCCAGAATCCTAATTCAAAAGCATCAATTCTTTGGTGCTCCATCTTTTTTATGGTCCAAGTCTCACATAAGTACATGACTACTGGAAATACCATAGCTTTGCCAGTATGGACCTTTATTGGCAAAGTGATGTCTTTGCCAGGATGTGCTAAGCAAATTGGGACTCAAAGAATGCCTGAATGCAAACTCATTTTTGTCTCACATTTGAGCAGCTAAAATTATCTACGGGTATCTATAGATTTTCAATTTCTACTTTTCCTTTGACTGCTTAGGTATTATAGTTCAATAGATTATGAGTTACTATTTTTAACCAATTCAAAATAGAGAATATCACCATATCATCAAGGATTCACTACATGTGTCCATTATAGCCTCTTGCCATATTTTTGTTTTTATATAATTAACACATATAAAGTAAATGGCATGAAAAATAAGTGCCTTAACAATGTGGATCTACATCTTCAATGTAGGACTTAGGTTGTACTGCTTAGTCTGATTGCATTAATGTCTGTGTATCATTTAAAATGATCTTTTTGCCACTTATCTGCATGATCTTTGTTATCATAAGAGTTGGAGATCGATAACTTGGATGAGGTCATTAAAATACATATGTATACCATTATTCTTTCTGGAGTTTATCTGATTTTTCAAGTAAAGTGACAAATCTTCACTAAATTGAAGTACATATGGTCACTTTCATATCCTTTAAGTGAGAATGTTTCACTATTATATTCCTGGAAAGGATGTTTGTAATATGGATAAACAGCCTTGCACATATTCATTATATTATATGGTAACTCAATTTCTAATAATTCATCCCATGAACATAAGTAGAGAAATCCACAGAGAAATAAATATAGATCTTTTGGTATAGTATTTAAGGTGTTACAACAGCTTATAAAAAACTCAGTGTTCATCAGTATGAAAATGATTATATAAAATTAGTATATCCACACAGTGTAATACAATGTAAAGGTAAGCATAAATTCAAAAAATTACATTTTTGATCCTATGGTAATTTGGAAAATGATGGTGTAAGGGTGAGTGAAAGCTGATGCAAATAATAGATGCAATGAAATATCAATTAACTATGGATGCTTACTTTATATACCTATATAATACAGTGCTAATGAAAAATGATTTAAAATAGTACATGTGAAGGTATAGTTGCTAGAAGTATGCTCTGCATGGTATGTACTATATACCTGCATACACTCACGTTTGAAAAGACAATATATCAAAAAGAAATATATCAAATATTAATTATGTTTGCCTCTGCATTGGAATTATGTATAATTTTTCTTACCTCCACTTCTCTGCTGTGTCTTTTCTAAAAATAACTAAATGAATCGAAGACTGCATATGTTTTTTACTAACATAATATGATGGCATATTATTTTAAAATTTATCTAACTTCTATATCATAAATTCAGCAATGGCAGTGTGATTATTACTTAAAAATATTTTTATATATTCCTTGCTTAGCACTGTGAGGCACAGCACTCATGTACTTTTTACTGCACAAATACATAGCACAGCATAAGTTTGAAATAACTTCCCTTTTTGAGATTTCCATCTTATTTTTCTTTCTTTTACAAAGTATTCAGGAATAAAGAGATTTTTTTAAAAGAATAACACTATCCATATTGTTTTTCTCATGTAGTAGGAAATGATGTGCAATCTATACATTGATTTTTATATGTGAGGTCTTCAAAGACTGCTGTGCCTGACTCTCCTGTGAGTTACTCTTTTCCTTTGAGTTTTTATCCTGACTGAAAGATAGATGAAGATGGAATTTTTATGTTAATGTTGTATTTCTGAAATGTAAATATCTTGATCTGCAGAGATTTTATAGGCTCAGATATCATTTTTTTAAAATCTCCTTTAGTTAAAAAATCTTTGTGAATAAAAAGAAATATGTTAATTAGCAAATAAAGATAATCAGCACATAGAAATCACTGAGTGCCATTTTATCCGGCTATTAAAATAATCATCTGTTGTCAATATTCTGCATTTCACTTTAGAAAATTGCTTGCTCTGGAAAACTACAGACTGATCCATACAGATTCTGACTTCACAGAAGTGTGGAAAGCAGGGTAAGCTTTGTACTTTTCAACTGTAAGTCATCAGAATATAGTTACAGTGAGAAATGTGTTCTAGAACCAAATAGCTGTGACTCCAGACTCATTTTTCCTCAATACACTCTCCCTACTTTGTTTCTACGGTACCATTTTCTCTGTTTTTCCTCTGTCTCTCTGACATTTCCTTAATGAACTCCCATTAGGCAGGGGACTTATGATGAAGTAGTACAAAGAGGGGCTTCCCTGGTGGTCCAGTGGCTGAGGAGACCACACGATCCCAATGCAAGGGGCCTGGGTTCAATCCCTGGTCAGGGAACTATATCCCACCTGCTGTCTTGGGCTTCCCTGGCAGTTCAGTCAGTAAAGAATCTGCCTGCAATGCAGGAGACCTGGGTTCGATCCCTGGGTCAGGATGATCCCCTGGAGAAGAAAATGGCAACCCACCCCAGTATTCTTGCCTGGAGAATCCCATGGATAGAGGAGCCTGGCAGGCTACAGTCCATGGGATTATAAGAGTAGGACACGATTTATTGACTAAATCACTACCACAGCACAAAGAAGGATGGAACTATTGAATACTGAATTATTTGCCATTAAACAGGCAAACTTTCATTAGATTATTTAAACTAACCCTCATCTAAATAATTTAATAACTTTAGCATTTTGTCAATGTACTTATTTTAGAAGGTAGCACTGGAACTATCCATGGCTATGTCAGGATAAAATGAAATTCTTTTTTCTCTAATCTTTTCTAGGCTAAGCCTTATCATAGTTTAAACTGTACAAACTAATATTAGACTAGACTATAATATTAGACAAGGTTCCAACAGGCAATGAAACTAAATCTCTAATACTGGGGTAGTTCCTCTTGTTTACATTTCCCTGGACAGCTTTATATGTGTGGTGCGCCAGCTATAAATTGACACACACATGTAAAAAACTATTAAGACTTTTCCAAATTAACAACAGATACAAATCACAGATCTCCTAAACTCACAGAAAAGGAAGAGGGTGAAAAAAAACAAATAAAACATTCCCCTGTTCCTACTCTCTGCACACTTAAGCAGAACATATTCAAACTGCTAAGAAAATCAAAGACAAAGAGAAAAACTTGAAGGCGCAGAGAAAAGACACACAGAGGAAGAAATATAAGAATTTTAGCTGATATCCATCACAAACTATGCCAACAAATAGAAGATAGATCCTCCTTAAAGTAACAAAAATGTTAACACTGAGTTTTATTCAAAGCATAAGTGTAGCTCACAAAGTATAAAGAAATAAATACCAAAAGGTGTGAGTAAGAACCTAAGATCTCTTCCATCCTCCTGTCCAAGAAACAAAGGTTTCTATGATCCCTTTCAGGAAGAAAAGGGAGCAACTCTTGTATCTGTTAGATTTAAAAAATTGAGACATAATTTACATTGTGAATGTTTAAGGTGAACATTATATTGGCTTGACACTTATATGTTACAATATTAATTAGCACTGCAGTGTAGGCTACCTCTTCTCTCACATCACATCATCATTTCATTTTTGTGGTGGGAACAATTAAGTTCTAGTTTCTTAGCTCTGATGTTTATAACACCATCAGTTCAGTTCAGTTCACTCAGTCGTGTCCGACTCTTTGTGAGCCCATGAATCGCAGCACGCCAGGCCTCCCTGTCCATCACCAACTCCCGGAGTTTACCCAGACTCACGCCCATCGAGTCAGTGATGCCGTCCAGCCATTTCATCCTCTATCGTCTCCTTCTTCTCCTGCCCCCAATCCCTCCCAGCATCACAGTCTTTTCCAATGAGTCAACTCTTCACATGAGGTGGCCAAAGTACTGGAGTTTCAGCTTTAGCATCATTCCTTCCAAAGAAATCCCAGGGCCGATCTCCTTCAGAATGGACTGGTAGGATCTCCTTGCAGTCCAAGGGACTCTCAAGAGTCTTGTCCATAATCATTATGCTGTGCATTGGAGCTCTAGGAGTTATGTATCTCCTGACTGCTTGCATGAGAGATTCAATACACTCACTTTCCTCCTGTCATCCCAAGGGCAGCAGTCAGAGAGTGTGAGGAACCATACAGCTGTTACCTGCTTTCTAACTGAATAAGGATAACTTGTCTGATCCAGAGCACCTGTGTTTTCATTCATAATAAAATCACTAAAGATAAATATTAATACCACAGCCATACCTCATCATACTTGGGCTATCCCTCTCTGGGTCCTCAGTAACTGGCTTACTTCAAAAAGAAAAGAGCTTTAAAGCATGATTGACAACAGAGCAGCTGAAATCTATGAAAGCTCCCAAGACCAAGAGTTGGGAAAAATGAAATGAGAAGGTTACTGTAGGAGTTGAAACAATGAGTGATGCAGTAGCCACTCCCAAAACTGAAGTGTGCACTGCTTGCCCATGAGGCTCTCTAATCAGTGTATGCGATATGTACATACACACACACAATATTTACAACAGATTGGATGATGGATCATTTTTAGTGGAATACATATGTTTTCTCTCTCTTAGCATGATATAAGATTGGAGCTTAAAATGGTAACTATATGCATTTATTATGTCCCTCTCTTTCCCCTTTTCAGGTTGAATCTGGGCAGCATTTAATCAGCTGAATTTAGTGTGTTTGTAGTCTATAAGTTAATCCCTGTAATGAAGGGTCATTGTGGTTCAACCAGACAAGATAGAGAAACCCCTTGAGTAAAAAGATTGAGGTCAGAGACCTCAATTTTTGCATTTAGACCTTTTTAACATACTGTTCAGTGTAATATTTTAACCTCTCATTTTAAAATTAGAAGATTGAAATTATAATTCTGACCCTACTGAGTTAGGATAAAGACTCATGATTCTGGCTGAGTGCTACCTTCTAAAATGAGTAAATTGACAAAATGCTAAAGTTATTAAATTATTTAGATGAGGGTTAGTTTAAATAATCTAATGAAAGATTGCCTGTTTAATGGTGAATAATTCAGTCTACTATAATCGTGAAATTATGAGAGCAGAATATATAAGGATTATGTTGAATCATTGTTAGATTTGGATTTGACTTGTTAATTATGTTATCCTTTGTCCACTTATAGTAAATCATAGTCATCGCTTTGCTATATTCAAAACCAGTTCAAATAGAATTATAGCTTATTATGATATCATTATTCAAAAGAAGAGAGGCTCAGAAAATATGTTGCCCATCACTCATTGAGTGTGAGCTAATACAGCCACTATTCTTCCTGGATGCTATTCCTCTCATAAAAGAAATGACAAGACATAATTTTCCCTCCTTGTCACATCCACAGTGGCAATGGTATGATTCTTAGCCAGTCTCTTATCACTTTCTCATACATTTCAAATCTGTTATACATCCAGTCTCCTACACCTTTACATGATGTCTGTGAAGTAACTAATTTTTCTGCTTATTTCGTTCCTGACCTCATGCGTACTACGTGATTGGTTCCTATGTGAACATCACTCAAAAGCCTTCTTTAGGCTATCTAATGATGATTAATATCTTTTACTTAAAAAGTAAAAGATAAATAAAATATAGTATTCCAACTATGACATTCTGGAAATGGCACAGCTACCAAGACAGTAAAAGGTTTAATGGTTGACAGAGTTTGGGGGATCAGCAGATGAAGCACAGAGGATTGTTAGGACAGTGGAAAAATACTCTGTGTGATACCATATATTTGTCTAAATCCCTAGTATCACTTCAGTTCAGTTCAGTTGCTCAGTTGTGTCCGACTCTTTGCGACTCCATGAATTGCAGCACACCAGGCCTCCCTGTCCGTAGTATATGTAAAGCCAGAATCGAACCATATGTAAACTAAGAACTTTTGGTGATTATCTAGTGTCAAAGCAGGTTCGTCAATTGTGATAAATATACTAACATGTGTCGGGTGGGGAATATTTATAACGGGAAGACCACGCATGTGCGAGACAGCAGTTAGAGGAGAGATCTCTGTGCCTTCAGATTTTACTGTGAACCTTAAACTGCTCTAGAAATAAAGTTAAAAAAAAAGTAAGGAAATGAAAGCATATGGCAAGACAGTGACCTAGAGAGCAGGAAAGAGGGAAAGTTAGACTAATGAGATGACTTGGGTCATATCCTTCTGCTATTATACATTAAATATTAGAGCTTTACCCCAGAAATCCTTCCCAAAGGTTACTTGTCTCTCATATTATTATTTTTTTTCCTTGAAATACCTTAGATAGAAGGACAGTGCATCTTTTCCCAGCTAAGTATTTTTGACTGTCTTTAGGAGAATGCATCCTATTAGTTGGGGTCCAGCTATTCTTATTAACGTTATTTTGGGTGCAGAAAGACCAAAGATGACTCTCACTTATTTTTACGATGATAACATTTGCTTCCATACTCAGAAAAAGTAAACTTGAAAAAGCTATTCCAGAGTCAATGGATAATAAACCCATTATGCATATGAAATGATAGCCTCTCCCCCCATGATGGCAAACTTCATCCTCTGTCATGGTCCTTTCTCCATTCTGACTCTAGAGCAGTCTGTGAACCTATCACAGAAGAGCAGTCTAGGATTCTAGTTGCTCAGAGTTGGCATGAAAGCACAGACTTACCGAGGAAACTTCATGCCTCTTCTTCTAAATAGAGTATGCGATATATTAATTTTTGCTTTAATTAATGAAGTATGAGAAGAAAATAAAAGTAAATATTTTGATTTCATACTATTCCATTCTATATTCCAGAAATAAAAAAGAAAATTGTATTAAGAATTGGCTTTATATTTAAACTACAAAAAGTAACTGAATATTATTATAAAAACCAAGGTGTTTATGTCCCCATTAATTACATAATTTGCATGGTTTTATGATGCCTTATGATTTAAAATCGATCCTGAATTTTCACCATTGTTGTCCTATCTGTTGGATATATAATTCTGCATAAAATGGATCCAAAAAGTTTGACTTAAACAGTTACATATTGTCAAAGTTTCTGAAGGTTTACTAGGTTGGGTTAGGCAGTCATTGCCTGGTATCTTTCATATTGTTGCTATCAGATGGCAGCTGGAGTCATCTGTAGGCTGGATTGGGCTAGAAGTTCAAGATGGCTTTTCTCCTCATATGCCTTGTAACTCTAGTGGGTGGTTGCAATAGCTTGTAACTGGTTAAGTTTCTTCTCTTTACATGGCCTCTATTTTTGCCTAGGATTATCATACTTCCTCACATGGTGGTTGGCTTTCTCCAGGGCATGTTTCCAAAGATCCAGATGGAAGATATAAATCTTATGATTAGCTTTGGAAGAAATTTAGTAAAACTTTCACTGTATCATACTGGTCAAAACCCAAATGGAGAGGAGCTATACATGAATGTGGATAGCAGGAGGTGAGGTTCACCCGGGGTCCATCTTTAGAGTTAAGATAATACATCTGCTTAGACTCTTGTGCTGGTATATAAAATATTAAAGAAGAAAGATATCAGTTTAGAATTGGAAGAGAATTACCTTGGTCACAAAGGTAGATTTTGGAAGCAATTTATTGATAACTGATTCTTTGATTAGGAAAACACAAAATAACTGAAGAAACCAAACAAGAACCTACATCTTCTGGATTTTCTTGGATAAATCGTTACAAAAATGAATTTTGTAAATGCACATAGAAGTTTAAATGTAAATGTCTTCTTAGTGAAACAAGTCATATTTTATATTCAATACTCAATGAGGTTGCCTTATTGTTTCATCCTAGCACAGTGCTAAGAATTTAGTAGGTATAAAATCTTTGCTCATAAAATACTAATAATGAATAAATGCATGTGCCTGAATAAATGTATTTCAATTTCAAACTGAATCTACATTATTCAATGTGATACTGAAGTACCAATTAGTTTAATTATGTTTTATTTTATCCAATAATTCTGTAGTTTGTGAAATATGTTTACATTTAACAATGAAAGAACAGGCAAATAACTTCAGGTGGTATTTGTAAAAGGATTTTTTTCTCCCTGAATCCACAAATAATGCATAATATCAATGAATGGATTCTTCTCCCCAGGTAGCAGTCTTCATTACCTATTGTTTATATAATTGAGTTGGTAATGCATCACATTATTATTTAATGTCTATTGAGACTTAATTGTAATTTCAAATCCACAGTGAATAGAGAATATAACTTTTATCCCAGTGTGTGTGTAGTCTAATGGATTCTTCTTTTCTGTGTGGGAATTCAGTATTCTTGAGTCAAAATGAAACTCTGCAGGCATTCAAAATAATTATTGTAAAATATGACGTACAGATCATATTTAATCAAAAGATGGCCTCTTTGCTAAGTCTACAAACACAAAGCTATAGAAAGAACCGTATAGAACCAGTGACTGATTGATTGAAATCAGTATTCAGTTTTGTGTTTGTGTGTAGGAGAGAAGAGGAATATATGTGATTGTCGGTGTGTATATATGTATCTCATTTTGGAAAGCAAACTGCAAGGGCACAGTTAGGAAACAAATTTTCATTGTTTATCCTTTGCACTTAAGGATAGTCTGATTGCAGAAGAAATAAATGTTGCTCAGTTTCGTGAAATAAATTAAGTATAAATACCTAATTTGACATGCTACTAAAAATATTTATTCAATAAAACAAGCTCCTGCTAGAGCTATATGATCTTTTTACATTTTTGAAGTTGTTCAAGATTGATAGTATTTTAATTCTTTAAAATTTGGTAGAATTTACCAGTGAAGTCATAAGGCCTTGCAGGATTTCTTTGGATGAATGACATTTATTATAAATTAAGTATCTTTAAAGACAGAGCTATCAGATTTTGTATTTCTTATTGAATTTATACTGTGCGATGGTCTTCAATTTCTCCATTTTTAAGCCATTAGATGTTTTGCCACATAGGTGATCATAATACTTTCCTATTATTTTTAAGTCTATTGGATGTATGCTAATATCCTTACTTTCATATCATATATAGGCAATTGTGTTCTTTGTCCTTTTGCTAGTTTTTGATCAAGTTTATCTTTTAAAAGGATGAATTTTTGGCTTAGTTAACTCTCTACTGTATGTTTTTTACTTTGTTTTCTACTTAGGTAACCTCTGCCCTAGGTGACACTGTTCTGCTCCCTTAGATGTTTCCTTTAATTAATTATTCAAAATTATACGGCATGGTAACTATAGTTAATAAAATTGACTATATACTGGAAATTTATTATAAGAGGAGATCTTGAGTGCTTTCTCCACAAAAAGAAAACTAGTAACTGTTTCAAATAATAGGTTTTCTAATTAACTTGCTCATGATAATCATTTTACAATGTGTATATATATTAAATTATCATATTGTATGCCTTTTAAATGTATATGATTTTTATTTACCAACTGTGCCTCAGTAAAGCTGGGGGGGGCTATAATTCTCAATAAATACCTCTTCATTCAAAAGAAAAAAAGCAAAAAATTTAATGTTTCCCTATAAACACCATTTTAGCTCTATACTACAAATTTTGAGATGTTCTCTTTATCATTATTTGGAAATATTTTCTAATTTCCTTGTGATCCTACCACTGAGGAAAGAATCATTGACTTTGAAGATGCATCAGTAAAAACTTTCCAGTCTGGTATGTTTAAAAAAAAAAAAAAGAGAGTCTTAAAGGTCATGACAATTTAAAACAATATAGCGTATATGTGATTGGACTATCAAAGAAGAGTCAAACAATGGAACAGAAGAAATATTTGAAGTAATAATGCCTGAGAATTTTCCAAAATTAATGAAAAACACCAAATCATAGATCCAGGAAGCGCAGAGAATTCCAAGTTAGACAAATATCAGGAGATCTATACATAGTCATATCCTATTCTGACTGCAGGGAAACAAAAATAGAGAAAATTCTCCAAGAAGCGAAACAAAGCAAACCAAAACAAACCCCAAGAGAAACAAAAATAACTTATAAAGGAAAAGGGTAAGACTGACACTACCCACCCTGAAAAATTACTGTAGGGCTAATATAATTGAGAAAGAACAACACTGTCAAAATAATAGACAAGTAGGTCAGTGGAACATAATAGAGAGTCCATAAATAGATCCACACAATATACTCAACTGATCTTTAAGAATCAAAGGCAATTCAATGTTGAGAAACCGTCTTTTCAACAACTAGACTTCTATAAGAAAAAAACAAATGACTGCAGATATAGTCTTTAAACTTTTCACCAAAATTAATTCAAAGAGGATCACAGACCTAAATATAAAATATAAAGTACAAAGTTTCTAGAATAAAATATAGGGTAAAAATCTATGTGACCTGGTTTTAGTGAGGAGTTTTTGTATGCATCACCAAAAGCAAAATCCATGAAAGAAAAAATCGATAAATTAAAACTTATTAAAATTAAAAACTGCTCTGAAAAAGGCAAATTGAACACAAATCACACACTGGGAGGAAATGCTTACAAAGCACTTACCTAACAAATTATTTTTAATAAAAGAATTCTTAAAACTCAATTATAATAAAACATTCCAATAAAAAATAGATGGGTCAAAGACAGAAGCAAATACCTCCCTATAGAAAACACACATAGCAAGTATATAAAAAGAAGCTTGATATCACTTGTCATTAGGATTATAAATTAAGACAGTTAGATATTACACACCTATTACAATGGGTAAAATCTAAAAAAAAAAAAAAAATTCTAGCATTGATAAGGATGCAGAAACAAGTGAGAGAAAACCCTCTTTCATTGCTGGTAGGAATGCAAATTGGTACAGCCTCTTTTGAAGATAAAGCTAAATATAGTCTCAACAAAGATCTACCAATTGTGCTCACAAGTATTTTCCCAACAGATCTGAAAACTATGTCCACTGAAAAGCCTCCATATGAATGTTTACAGTAGTTTTATTTATAATCACCAAAATGGGAAGCAGCCAAGATGTCCTCCATTAGGTGAATAGAAAAATAAAACTTAAAGCATACTTACACACATACACACACATATGTATTTCAATTTTGTTCAATGATAAAAATAAATGAACTACCAAACCACAAATATACTTGGAGGAAACTTAAATGCATGTTTTTAAGTTGAAAAAGTCAGTCTGAGTGGGATGATTTGGGAGAATGGCACTGAAATATGTATACTATCACGTAAGAAACGAATCGCCAGTCTATGTTCGATACAGGCTACGGGATGCTTGGGACTGGTGCACGGGGATGATCCAGAGAGTTGATATAGGGTGGGAAGTGGGGTGGAGGGTTCAAGATNTGATTTGGGAGAATGGCACTGAAATATGTATACTATCACGTAAGAAACGAATCGCCAGTCTATGTTCGATACAGGCTACGGGATGCTTGGGACTGGTGCACGGGGATGATCCAGAGAGTTGATATAGGGTGGGAAGTGGGGGGGAGGGTTCAAGATTTGGAACTCATGTACACCTGAGACAGGAAAAAAAAATTTTAAAAAATAAAAATAAAGTAAAAAAATTTAAAAAAAGAAAAAGTTGGTCTGATAAATCTACAAATTTCATGATTTCAATCATATGACATTTGGAAAAACCTAAAACTGAAAGCATACAATAATCGTTGAGCATTGGGGCTTTGGAGAAGGAGGAAGAGAGAGGAATAGGTGAAATATAAATGGATTTTATTGGTAGTCATGCTATTCTGTATGATACTGTAACGATCTATACAAGACACTGTGCATTTGTGAAAACACATAGAATTTTACAATTAAAAACTGAACCATAGCAAATGCACATTTCAAAAAATCTTTCAGAAGATGAGGAAATCCCAGGGGGAAAAAATGCAGATTGTCATAAGAGAGTTTACTAGTTTTACAAATTTATGAAGCAATCTTACTGAGGGATATGAGGGACAACAGTATTGACCTAAGTAAATTTTGAAGTGAGTCAGTCTGAAAGACTGAACATAAATGGAGCTGCTCATAAACGCTATACCTTAGATGATGAGGATATTTCCCACAAAGAGGGGCTTAAAAACTCTAAAGCTACTACAAATGCACAATGGAATTAAATAACAAATGGATGCTGGATGGTGAGAAACAGGTTTTACACATTTGGAGTATGAAATGACATACAGACAAAGAGAAAAGGCTAGAATGGTCTATGCAAGAATGAATTAAAACTGGAAACATCAGGATAAACTCATGTATTGCTTAATTCAGATTTAAAGTATTGTGCATAGAAATATTTATATATCTATATGTGTGTGTGTGTGTGTGTGTGTGTGTGAGTCATTACACAGATACCTATTTCTTTACTGTTGGATGAACAAATCTAAAAGAAATGTCTCTCTGGTAGCAACAAATACACCTAAAATCCAGATCTTGGTTTCCATTAACATCATTTACTAAGAAGAATCAAAGTTCCTTGGAGGAATGGCTGATTCTAGAATGGAGGCAGGAAATAATACAAAATGAACTTGGAGCCTCTTGAGGGCCAGAAGTAAGAAAATATTCAACAGGCAGCATGCACGCACGCATGCACACACACACACACACACACACACACACACACTCATGTCAAAGGAGCAGCAGAATTCAAAGAACACTAAGCAGGAAAACTTGAACAGCAAAATAAGTGAAATATTATTGTATTATAACCCACAGTATAAACTATCCATGAATCCCAACTGATAAAAGTTTGAATGGATTCATTAATAGGAAAAAAAATCTCTTGTGCAGAATAATTCCAGATAATTTAGGTAGACACTCTGCCTTTAACTCTCCACCTGTTAAGTGTATGCTGTGCACAGAGACTTCCCAAGGGTACATTCTGGAAAGGGTGTGGGAGGAAGAACTTTACTGAGGAGAACCTCACAAATACCATCTCAATCAGGTCATCAGATCAATGTCAGCAGTGATAAATCAGACAGGTAGTATGTATCTTTGATATGATGTGATGAAAATGGAACTCTATGTCATTGTTTTTTGGTTCTCCTTCCAATATCTCATATCTTCAATCTTACAATGAAAACATCAGATAAATGCCAAATTTGGGCATCCTACAAAATACTGGTCAGACCAGTACTCTTCAAAATATTCAAGGACATCAAAATAAGCCAAGTCTGGGAAATGGCCAACACCAACGGGAGCCTGAGGTGACATGATAACTACGTGTAATGTGGCAACCTCGATAAGATTCTGGAATAGAAAAAAGTGAATACTAAGGAAATGAGAAGTATGGATTTCAGTTAATAAGGCATACATTTTGATTAATTATTATAAAAATGTACTATATTTGCATAAAATAATAGGGAAAGATGGTGGGCATGTAGGAATTTTGTGGCATTCTTAATTCTGTAAATTTAAAATAATTAAAAAAATATAGCCTGAAGGATAACCTGTGAACAAAATAGAATGGCCCCATTTTATAGACAGACTCTCTTAAAACAGTTTAAAAAACCCAGTCACATGAAAAACATCTTTAAGACATTCATCAATATAAACAGTAAAATTTAGTAAAGTTTTTTCAGTATAAAATTAATCAATTTAAATTATGACCAGAAATGTATAATGCCGTGCACTGGAAGGAAAGCTGGCTCACCAAAGAATGAGGCAAAAAGGCAGGGAGTACGTGGACCACCAATGTAGGTTCTAGGTTGAAGAGTATTTTCTAAAAGTGACAGAAGTTACTCAAAGGGTCAGACTTCCATTTTGAAATAGTCACCAGAAGTCATTGATGGGGTTGGACTTTTGTTCTGAAAATAATACTCTGTCTACAATTGCACAGAGGATTGGATAGAATCCAGAGCACATGGGGATTTATTAGTGCTCTCACATTATACAAAAGGACAGAAAATTGCTTCAGAGTGGTGAAAATGAAGCTGGGGAGAGACGGACACTTGCGGAATTACATACAACATCAAATAAAGAGGACTAGTTGATGGGTTAAATATCACATGTTGATATAGAGGACAAGAGATGTTAATGAGAAACCCAAAGTTTCTGGCTTATTCAAGCCTCTAATGAAATTGCCATTTCCTGAAAAAGGAAACATTGGAAAATGAGCACATTTATTCTAACTCATTCTTTTGCTCTAGATGTAAATTCATCTAAGTACCCTTACTGAGATTGAACTCTGGCTATGCTTACTAGTGCATCTATTATAGTGTTGCTTTAGGAGGTACCACTATGGGATGAAGAGATGTAGATTTTTTTAATGCAGTGAAGCCTCTCCCTTGTCTGGTGTAATACTTGAGACAGCTGGAACTTCAACAGTTTGTGAATAATAAATACATGACTTAAGTAAGAAGTAAATCTGGGCATGGTTTCTGAGTTTCCACTATGTTTGCTTTTGAAATTTGGTGTATACCGCTGTCCTTCACATTCAGCTTTCTGCTTTTCCTTCCACAAATCTCAGTCAATTCCAAAAGCGTTTTCTGTCTTTATTTGACTACTAGTACTGATCTTTAAAAAAATAAGTGTACACAAAAATCCCTACAAGGTGATTTAGATTTCCTGCTGAATATTCAAGGGCTTCATATTTATACTTGGAAAAGTCATACCGCGATCTTAATTTCTGTTATGTCTCATTTCTGTTTCACTTCTGTTTCTGTTACTGCTACCCATTTATGTAACCTTTAAAATGATTTGTTTAGTTATGAAACGGATGATGCAAACAGATGAATGTCTACTACAGAAGTAGACCGCAAGGTATAGTTTAATATGGTACTAAAATAAAATGTTAACGAGACACATTTATGGTAAGGGGCAACATTAATCCTGATCTTGAATCCTCAATTCGATTTCATCTGATTTTGATTTACACAAAATATTTTAGTATGTATAAGAAATTTTTGCTACCCACAAATTGACTCTCCCTAGAATCTAATCAATAAGTCAATGAAGTGATAGCTTGCTTTTGTGCTCATGCACCCATTTCCATTAAAATGTTAATTTTTTCTCATGTAACTACCCATAACCCTACTTCATATTAGACAGTCTTATGAAAGGTGTATTATTTTGTCAAAAGCTTTATGAAGCAAATAGAATTAAATGTAAATCTAAAGGAAAATATTTTATTTACATTAAAATATTTAATATTTCACACGTATCAAAGCTTTTAAGATCTTACTTAGATATTATTTTGTATAAGTGACAAATATTTTATAATTTCAGTTTTTTATGTTTGTACTGTGTTTATGTATGCTTATCAAAACCTAGAATTTAAGTTTAGACAAAAGCATGCAAATTTGGGAAACCAAAAACTGTTGAGTAATAAGACATAATAAGTAATAAGACCTATGCTTTTCTGACTGGTTCTCATACAGTGATTCTCAAAGTGTGGCACCCAGTCTGCAAAAGATTGGAGATTCTCTCAGAGATTGCTAGAAATAAAAATTTCATATCATCTCCCTATGCCAGAATGTTTTGGGGAAATGGAGCCTAACAATCTGTTTTTGTTATTGTTTGTTTTATAAGTCCTGAGAGAAGCTACACGTCACAACACCCTATTCTAATACTGGAATTAAAAATAACTATTACGAATAACTATACTACAAACAGCAAAGCAGTCCTAATTGAATGGATATTAAAAAGATCAGTTGTATTTCTGCTAGAAAAAATCAGAAAATATTCATCAGAAGAAGCTATTTAATTTCATACACAGAGGATTTGCAAAGAGAAAATTAAGAGAGCCATTCCAGGCAGAATGACTGACATGATTGGCCAGGGTACATCTGTGAGCCAGTGACCCAGTTCCCACTCACTGCAGTCTCATAATTGATCAATAATGTTGGGGGATTATCAATCAGGCAGGTTAGACAAACCAGACACTACTGGCTTTTTTGGCTGAATGTATATGGAAAGTCCAAAGGCTAGAGGCTGATCAGAAGATGAATACTTCTGATATAAAGAACAGTTCAAAGAAAGATGTCTGCATGAGTTATTAGCTGGAAAGCCACAAGCTACACCCATCACAGTATATCGCTCCCATCTTGTATCCACTCATCAAACCACTATTAGGCTCAGCAAGTCAGCTTCAACATATTCAGGAANAATTGATCAATAATGTTGGGGGATTATCAATCAGGCAGGTTAGACAAACCAGACACTACTGGCTTTTTTGTCTGAATGTATATGGAAAGTCCAAAGGCTAGAGGCTAATCAGAAGATGAATACTTCTGATATAAAGAACAGTTCAAAGAAAGATGTCTGAATGAGTTATTTGCTGGAAAGCCACAAGCTACACCCATCACAGTATATTGCTCCCATCTTGTATCCACTCATCAAACCACTATTAGGCTCAGCAAGTCAGCTTCAACATATTCAGGAAAAAGCAGCTTGGCAGGGAGCATTGTGGATTATCTTGCACCAGCTACAGAAGCCTGGAGAAAGGAGTTGGAAGAAAATGTAGAAGTTCATCAGGTCTTACTTGTTTTCTCTGCCCTTGTGCCCAAGCATGAGTTTTGACCTACCCTGATCTCACCACGATGGACATCCATTCAGGTGACTGTAACCTCACCATAATATTTTCAATAGGAAGTAAGTACTGCTTTTTCCCTAATGCAAAGAAGGCAGAAAGCAAGAGAAATTTGGATCATATCTAAAAATGAAATAGTCTCTTAGCCTTGGCTCTTAGCATTTTAGATGCCTTTTTTTCTTCATTAGCTTCTCTCTGGTTGATCCCCGGAGAAGGAGCCTGCACTGTGAACAAATATTATCTTGGCAGTAGCCCAGACCAGATATCCCCCAGTGAAATGAGCAACACAGCAGCACAGGTTTTAGGTAGATAGAGAATTCACATTTCAACATGCTGTAATTAAGTGTCTTCTGCATGTGAGGATTTTCAAGGCCAAGAAACCCAATTATGTCATGTAGGATATGAGTGTACATACAGGAAAGAAGTGATTTAAGGTCAGAGTGTGAGGGATCCCAATATTTAATATCCACAGCATTTAGAAAATGGAAAAGAACCTAGCAAAAGATTATGAGAAAGAATAAGTAGAGAGGTAAAATAAATGCCTGAAGGGATTGGTATTGCAAGACCAGAAAGTGTTAAAAAGACACAGATAGCAACCCAAAGGGTCAAATGCTGTCAAAGTGTCAAGAAAGATCAGGACAGAGAATTAATTATACGTTAAGAACTGGACAAAATACAGACTACTTTTCCAATGAGTTTTTAACTAATGAGGGAAGGTGAATTGAGTGGCAGGTTGAAATGTCAACTCAAGATAGTTGAAAATGAGAGGCATGAAAACATTTTATGCTGAAGGAAAGAACCAGTGAAGAGACTATTCATACTAAAGAAGAGAGATGGATTAATTACAGGAGAAAAATCCAGGGCACAAGTAGAATGGGGATTTTGATGACTGATGTAATTGATGGGAAGCAGCAGTCCTTGTCATGAAGTATGTGTGCTACCAGGCTCCCTAGGTGGCGCTAGTGGTAAAGAACATGGCTGCCAATGCAGGAGATATAAGAGATGTGGGTTTGATCCCTGGATCAGGAAGATCCCCTGGAGGAACGGCATGGCAACCCACTCCAGTCTTCTCGCCTGGAGAATCCCAAGGACAGAGAAGCATGGCAGGCTACAGTTCACTGGGTCACAGAGAGTCAGACGCAACTGAAGGGACATAGCATGCATGCACGCACACAATGTGGCATTACTGACATTTTCATTCTCACTTTAGAATTATGGCTTCCTTTATAAATCTTTATTGTTTCTCACTCTTGTTTTCATTTTTCTCCACCACACACTTGTTGCATTTAATTTTAGTAGCCCTGTTCTTGTTCTTTTCATTAATCTAGGCTTACATTTAATCTATTAACTTAATCAGCATTTTATTGGATTCAATAAAGGGCTGGTTAAAAAACAAATGTTATCCATCCACATTTGGAATCCTGTTTAAAAAGATGTGACCATACTGACCATTGCTTATATTGTTATTTTCCTAACACACATATAAAACTAAATTACAGAATGCTAAAGTCATTTTTTTTAAGCTCATGAAGTTAGTAAACTACTTAAATGAAAATTCTGAATGTATCTATCTGACTCNCCATCCACATTTGGAATCCTGTTTAAAAAGATGTGACCATACTGACCATTGCTTATATTGTTATTTTCCTAACACACATATAAAACTAAATTACAGAATGCTAAAGTCATTTTTTTTAAGCTCATGAAGTTAGTAAACTACTTAAATGAAAATTCTGAATGTATCTATCTGACTCCACACAGAAACTACTTTGCAACTAATTGAATAAAGTGCATTCAGATAAAACTGGCACTTCTTTCATTTCATTTTCTAAATTCTTGGAAACTTCTCATATATTTAAAGATATATTCTGTTTCAGTGAATGTATCAGATCAGGGGAAAAATAGAAACATTATATATTCCCCATCAGTTCAGTTCAGTCTCTCAGTCCTGTCTGACTCTTTG
>SJYA01002799.1:352168-362617 GCA_006410615.1 Neotragus moschatus | reverse complement strand
TTTCCTCTGGTTCCAAGCAATCAATATTGCACAGAGATGTGGGATGGTGACTTTCTGAGCAACCTCTCACGGCTGGGATTGTTAACATCACCACTGCATTTCGGAACAGAGTAAAAATTAAACTCCGTCTTGATGGTATCCTATTTTTAAAGGTCTCCAGGAAGGAGACTTTCACAAATAGAAGAGTGTTCTATTATCATGCTCTGAAATTCTTCACCACTTTCATTCCGAAGTGCGGATCCAGAAGCTCATTTCCTCTTAAGTTTTTTTAAGAGAAAGAGGAAAGACCTCACTTACGTGCCATATGTCTAATTTTTACAGAACCGATCACCGAGGCAGGATCAGTGAATTCAGAGACTCATCCCTGACTTGTCAATGCTTCTGCACAGACATGACGCTAATCATCTCTGCCCACAGATTATTGTCAAGGACAGGTCACTGGGTCCAGTTGAGCACAGAGGTGGCCAGGAAACCCACTGGACCACATCTCTGACGGCTGCTGCTCCTCGGTCGCCTGGCGCCCCTGGCCTCGTGGTCAGCACGCGTGTGTTCTTTCCCTCACACGCAGAGTCACTCCCTCAAGCATGAGAGCCACACGTTTTGACTGCAGATCTCCTTCTGCTCTCCTTCTTCTGCTGCTCTTGTTCTGAACAAGCAAGGCAAGGCCCCTGCTTCAGATGGGCTCGCAACCTCATGGGGATAGACTGAAAACAAACAAACACGTAAGCAAGAAAAACATCAGCTGGTGATGAGTGCTCTGCAGAAAATTAACACTGTGGGGAAAGAAAGCTCCTAGGGTGTTCTGGTCAGCAGAGATCTCTCTGAAGAGGTGATATTTCAGCAAAGGACTTAGATGAGTGAAGGTCGAGGCAAGCACATGCCCCGCAAAGGGGGCAGCTTGGAGTCTGGGGACGTGAAATAAAGGCTGGAGTAATGAACAAAGGTGATGTGGCCAGAGCTGAGTGAGGACAGGTGGGTGGGAGGAAGACCACGTGGGCTCTTGGCCCCGTGGGGATCCTGGGCGGCAGTACATCTTTGAGGTCTAATGGGAAGCCGGGGGAGGGTTTTAGGATGGAGACTGGACGGCTTGATTTGAGCTGAACTATAAAAGGATCATTCTAACATCTATTTAAGTGACCGAAAGTCGAAACAGGGAGGCCAGAGAGGAAGAAGACCCGTGGCAAAAGAGGGCTTGGTGGATCGCAGTGTATGATGAGAAGGGTAGGGACACAGCACATACCGGAAGCGGCTTCATCAGGAACGGCTGAGGGACATGGAGGAGCCTCAGCTCAGGGTGACCCGGCTGCATCATGTGGCAAAGAGCACTGACATCCTGACGGCTCAGAAGTTCTTACAGCAACTCCCCCTTCAGGTTCCACATTCACGGCAAGTCAGCAGTAAGTCATTTTCCAGGCTGATGGAGACTCTCCACTTGGAAGCTGGCTGACAGCTGAATTAGGGCTATGAGAATTCAGAGACTCATCCCTGACTTAGACGTGGCACCAGTCATTTCTGCCCACAGCTCATGGCCAAGGATGGGTCACTGGGTCGAGAGGATAGAGAAGTAGAACTGGTCTCTGTGGGAAAGAATAGAGGGAATCAGTTGACACCAAGCACTGGAGGTGTCAAGGACAACCCCAGCACTCTGGTTCTAGGAAAGGACTCTGCCCCTGGTTCATAGACGCTGAGGCCGTTCTCAGCTGTGGGAAAATGCGGATGGACACCCTTCACTGTGCTTACGGACATTCATCACCCACCTCACCAGGGCATGTTCCGTCCTCTCCAGACCACAGCTGCCCTAGCTTGTCCTCTGGACCCAGAATGGCAAATATAACACACACTCGGTGACATTACGACTGAATGAATGAACCAAGCATAAGAATAAATCATTAAGCCATTTGGTTGACTTCCCAAGGGTGGCAAACAATGGCACTTTCATGCTTCCTGTCTGATGTCATCCACGTTTGAGTATCTATTGCAAGGGAGCTCCCCCGCTCGGGGGCTGACTCACGCCTGAGTCCTTGCAGCTGTGTATCTCCCCAGGCCATCATTTGTCTGTCGTGAATTTCTGGGCTCCAACTCCTAACACCTTCCCAAGTTTTGGCAGCTTATTTGATTACCTACCCGGATGCCAGCTAAATTTTCCATGTTTGAGTAAGATGCACTTCCAACTCCTGCTAAGGGACACTTCGGTCAGCTAAGGCATTTGGACTTTGTCCAACCAGCCGTGGCAGGCACTAACCGCTTTTGGAGTGGTAGACTAGCAGGAACTGCGCCCTAATTGAAAACTCCTGAGGGCAAGCATAGTACCATGGGATCTAAACCTTCTCAGCATTGATGAGAGTAATGGACATGCATAAACACACTATAGAAGTGTGGTGCACAAAAGTGTGCACAGAAGTGAGACGTACGGCCAAATGGATGATTGAATGAGGTTTACGGAGATGAATGTTGTGGCGGAACAGGTTGAATTGGGGGAGGTGCAAACTTGGGGCAAACAAACGCAGACAATGTTGGAAAAGTCTAGAGGAGAATTTATAAGACTCTCATAAGCGCTGACAAATGCCCAGATACTGGCTGTCTCAGTTCAGTGAGTTCCTGGCTAAAGATGAGCGATATTTAAAATTGCAACTCAATATTCCTTCTGGTGCAATGTCATTGCAACTTGTTATAAAGACACAGTGCAAGATTTAAAGAAATATCTTGTAAAAATTTGCATAGAGAGATAAATAAAATTCTCTCATCAGAATGACTAAAGCCTTGACTGCCTCTCCAAGAGTAACCTTGAATACCAACGCAATATAATTTGATTTCAGGTAAGCATTCATTGAGTATAATGTTAAGTCAACAAAGCATATAGTTTTCAAAACCTTTTTTAATTTGTGATATAAATTTAGGTGCCTGCTAAAGGGACCCCAACGCCACTTTTGGTACATAGGAATGCTAAAATGTTGTTTATTTTCTAGTACTGTATTAATATGGAGTTTACCTGCAAGAACAGAAACTAGGACTAGCTTAGGGGAATTTGTGTGCTGAAATGAACAAGCCATTAGGCAGGAAGGTGATTCCCAGGTGGCACTAGTCATAAAGAATCCCCCTGTCAATGCAGGAAATGCAAAAGACTTGGGTTCAGTCCCTGCGTCAGAAAGACCCCCTGGTGTAGGAAATGGCAACCCGCTTTAGTATTCTTGCCTGGAAAAATCAGTGGGCAGAGGAGCCTGGCCAGCTACAGTCCATGGAGTCACAGAGCTGGGCGCGACTGAGTGACCTAGCACACACATAAGGCAGGAATGCGATATCGTTGGGAAGGTGGTGTGCACTTGATCTTGAGGGCCATTGAAATCAGGGACTCAGACACCACCAAGCTTCCCTTCCCTCCCACTTCAGTCTGGTTCTTTCTCTATGTTACTTCTGTTCCTTTATAGTATTTCTAGCTCCTCTCACACTAAGGAAGATATTGGTACCCAGCAGCCCCAGACTCTCACCTCTCCACCCCAGTTCAGTTCAGCCACTCAGTCGTGTCCAACTATTTTCAACCCTATGGACTGCAGCACATCAGGCCTCCCTGTCTATCACCAACTCCCAGAGTTTACTCAAACTCATGTCCATTGAGTCAGTGATGCCATCTAGCCATCTCATCCTCTGTCATTCCCTTCTCCTCCTGCCTTCAGTCTTTCCCAGCATCCGGGTCTTTCCAAATGAGATCAGGTGGCCAAAGTATTGGAGTTTCAGCTCCAGTATCCGTTCTTCCAATGAATATTCAGGACTGAATTTCCATTAGGATGGGCTGATTGGATCTCCTTGCAGTCCAAGGGACTCTCAAGACTCTTCTCCAACACCACAGTTCAAAAGCATCAATTCTTCAGAGCTCAGCTTTCCTTATAGTCCAACTCTCATATCCATACACGACTACTGGAAAAACCATAGCTTTGACTAGACGGATCTTTGTTGGCAAAGCAATATCTCTGCTTTTTAATATGCTGACTAGGTTGGTCATAATTTTCCTTCCAAGGAGTCTTTTAGTTGCGTGGCTGCAATCACCATCTGCAGTGATTTTGGACCCCAAGAAAATAAAGTCTGTCACTTTTTCCACTGTTTCCCCATCTATTTGCCATGAAGTGATGGGACCAGATGCCATGATCTTAGTTTTCTGAATGTTGAATTTTAAGCCAACTTTTTCACTCTTCTCTTTCACTTTCATCAAGAGACTCTTTAGTTCTTCTCTTTCTGCCATAAGGGTGGGGTCATCTGCCTATCTGAGGATATTGATATTTCTTCCAGTATTCTTGAGCTTGTGCTTCTTCCAGCCCAGCATTTTCATGATGTACTCTGCATACAAGTTAAATAAGCAGGGTGACAATATACAGCCTTGATGTACTCCTTTTCCTATTTGGAACCAGTCTATTGTTCCATGTCCAGTTCTAACTGTTGCTTCCTGACCTGCAAACAGATTTCTCAAGAGGCAGGTCAGGTGGTCTGGTAACCCCATCTCTTTAAGAATTTTCCACAGTTTGTCATGATCCACACAGTCAAAGGCTTTGGCATAGTCAATAAAGCAGAAGTAGATATTTTTTTCCTGGAGCTCTCTTGCTTTTTTGATGCTCCACCTGAGTTACTCCACCCTAAGAGGAACTCAGTTTCTTCTGCATGCTCTGACTGGGTGACAAATCAAAATGCCAGTCCTGTGTTGCCTCAAAAGGTAAGGGAATATGACTTACAGGTTTCCCAGAAACCACAGGGTGGAGGTCTCAGTCAGTGGGTGAGAACAGGAGGGTGTATTAGTATGCTCACCAACTGGGCAGCTTAGACAACAGGGATGTATGCAGTCATGGTTTTGGAGTCTGGAAGTCCAAGGTCTAGTGATTCTCCAGGAGAATTTATTCCAGGTCCCTCTCTCTCCTGCTTACTTCTGGTTTTCTGGCAATTTCTGGCATTCCGTGGCTTGTAGAGGCATAGTCTCTCCATGTGTGCAACCCGGTCCAATTCTCCCCTTCTTTTAAGGATCCCAATCGTGTTAGATAGGGCTTCCCAGGTGGCATGAGTGGTGAAAAACCTGCTTCCCAATGCAGGGGACACAAGAGATGTGGTTTTAATCCTTGAGTTGGGAAGATCCCCTGGAGTAGGACACAGCAACCTACTCTAACATTCTTGCCTGGATAATTCCATGCCCAGAAGAGCCTGGCGGGCTACAGTCCACAGGGCTGCAAAGAATCAGACGTGACGGAAGGGACTTTGCACACACTCATGTTGGATTAGGGTCACCCACATGACCTTTTTTAAACTTGGTGACCTTAAGGACTTGTCTTCAGATAAAATCCCACTGTGAGGTATTGGGAGTTAGGCCCCCACCATGTTCTTTCTAGGGGACATAATTCAACCCATTATACAGGGTGATGGACAATTCCGCTAAACAAAATAAATCAACTTGTTGAGAATTAGTACCACTGAAGTTACTTTGTTTTATAAACAAAGCCTCTTTCAGTTGTTAATTTCTTATGTTCTTCATCACATTATTACTTATATCTCAGGGCTTTTTTTTTAACCAAAGTTAAACCTGTCAATTTGCATTTAAATCTAGCAACACAAGTATAAGCAACCTTACTTTTGTTGACTCTTCCCAAATACTAAGTCATTACCCATTTTTGGCAAATCTATGAAAAATCAACATATATTATAAATGTATGTTATTTAGAACTTTTTCAATTGAATTAGTTTTTTATGAGAGTGTTTCTCAAATTTCCATTTAAGAAATTGCTTATTTCCCCTTCTACCTATGAAAACAATTCTCAATAAATGTTTTATCAACTGTATAAATCTGTAGTATGCCAGGTTAAAGCTGCTTTATAAATTGTGGTTATCTAATACTGAATCACCTTTCCAACATTAGCCTTCCACGTTATAGCACAATTTGTATTAAAGAAAGAAGTATCATTCATCATTATCATTTGTGAAGGGCAGAAAATTTTGTTTTCCTATGAAAAGTTATCACCATCAAGAACTGATCTAAAATTTTGTCTTAAAGTGAAAGTGTTATTCACTCTGTTGTGTCTGACTCTTTGTGATCTCATGAACTGTAGCCCACAAGGCTCCTCTGTCCATGGATTCTCCAGGCAAGACTGGAGTGGGTTGTCATTCCCTTTTCCAGGGAATCTTGCTGACCCAGGGGTTGAACCTGGGTCTCCTGCATTGCAGGCAGATTGGTTACCAACTGAGCCACGTAGTGTCATGGTTAATAATGGTAAATGAAAAGTAACCTTTAAAACTTAACATGAATTTTTTTAATTTAAATAAAAATATGCAAAAAAATCAAAGAAATACACAAATAATGTTCACGTGCTGGCCCTCATGTGAGCCGTTGGGAAGACCTGCTGGGTCCAGAAAGAGAAGGAACTCCCGGAGGCCCTGCTCACCTGTTCTGTCCTCTCAGGAAAGTCCGTATCAACGGGCCTCTATTTTGGGAAGGCTGTGATGGCCTCCAGCGGCGTCTGCTGCTTGCACGCACTTAAATACGGACGTGTCTTTCCTTTCTTCTGTGAGTGACAGAGGAAGAAAGTGTGTTCTGGATGCGCTGACATCAATATATTGTTACAATATGAGTTACAAGACGGCCCACTGACAGATGGGCACTTCCATTTATAACACTGGCTTGGGGTCCTCTTTTTTCCATACTCCGAGGATGAGGTGCACGCCGTGTGCTGGAAGAAACCTGGGGAACTGAGGCTTTAGCAGTGACACGTGATGACCTCGGATGTTCCCTGAGCTTGCGCCCCCCTGGTCCGGTCCCAGCATCGGGGCCGGCGGCTTGCTCCCTCCTGCAGGCTTGCCCAGTCTTACTTCCCACTGGAACCAGGGCAAACCCGCCCCTCCCACGTCCTCATGGCACTGATGCCCACAGAGAAAGGCCACTAGCTCAGAAGAAGGCTGCCAGGTCCCTGAGAAGCCAGGCCCAAAGAAGTGGAACTTAAGGTTTTCTAACAGTTCATTTCTTTCTTCCTTTTCCCGTCTCTTTTGCTTCCACCTCAGTGTCAGACAAAAACCCACCTCTTGTTTTACGTCACTTCAGCTGGAATTTTCATCGGATCCAGCGCTGGATACGAGCAGAGGCTTTCCGCTCCTCCTATTCCCCTCCTGCAGGTGCATAAGCATCAAAGTGGGTTCAGTGGGTGGTGGGGAGGCCCACCAGTTCCTCCTGATCCACACATATAATCACTCTGCCCCCGGAAGAAGCGGCTCCTCCAAGCAGCAAAGCACCCCTGACCTAGGAGCACACTAAGTCAGATGTTTTTGCAACAGTTTTCCCAGCAACAATTCACAGATCAAAAGGTCAGAGTCTGGCAGCCCCACTCTGGCACAGGCACGCCTGTTTATGAGGACACTTATTGTGGATTTAGTAAGTTCACCGCAAAGCTCCAGGGGTGCCTGTCTCTTTAAATCCATCTTCTCCCAAGTGAAATTTGTGGCCCTGATGAATGGCAGAGCAGAGTCATCCATAAAAGGGCAGAGGAAAATCACATTCATTTGCATACAGTAATTATTCTGTGAATCAGGCCACCTTTATTGCCGGCAGAAAATCTACTGTCAGCATCACTCGATAGATCACGTTTGAAAATCTAACAGCTGAGGAAAGTAATTGTTCGGGATCCATGCGGTCCAGCACTCCTGTTGCCAGCACGTCAATGATCATGCTTCTAGGGAGAGGGCAAAGTTTGTGGGTGCCAGTCAAGCAGCTCCCTGCTCTCTGCGATGCCTGTGTCCTTGTGCAGGGGGTCCCCTGCTGACTAGGCTCCACCCCAGACGGGTACAGAGGAGCATGAGAATGCATGCACTCAAAGGGCTGTGCAGGGCCCCCATACTGGACCTGAGGGAGCTGCCACGTGTCAATCATGGTTGAGTCCCGCCTTCTCTAGAATCTGACCCCGCCCACATCTACCTCCCAACACACACATATGTGTACACACACACTCACACACCACCACCACCACCTTCTACCAGCTCTGGTTGAATCCACCTTCTCCCAGGCCCTGAAGTGAGTCCCAGGGCTCACCCACTGCAGTCTCTCCTTGACATCACAGAAAGGACAAATGAAAGCGTTAGTTTTTGATGGCTCTTCATTTTGGGGGGAAATGAGTGGTGTTTGCAGTTGAATGGAAGAGATGCTGTGAGATGAAATAAGTGCATTATTAAAATATAGGCTAGTAAGAGGGCACATGGCACTTATTTCCATCTCCGCGGGGACGCTGTGAGGAAATGCTTCCATTAAGAATAATTTGTGTTGGGTATAGTTAAAAGACCAAGACTGGTACCAGGCTTAATTCAAAGAGTTAGCAAGAATAAGGAAAAGCAGAAAGGCCTCACTGGGTGACCATCAGGAGTAAGGCACACAGGTAATACAACTGAAACAGGTGAGCTTTGATTTTCACCATTTCTGTTGTTGCCTGTAATATACAGTTTCTTCTCAGGAGCCATATCTTAAGGTGCACATTGTAATGGGGACAAAGACGAAACAGAGCCTGCGAAATGGCTCTGTGAACCCACGACTTGCCTTGACACTTTGATGTATCCTTTCTATACTCTGGCCCAAATGCCTCTTGTAAAAACAAAGTGAAGATATATGTATATCAAGCATTCAAATAAGGCCCTTGATGCAGAAAAGGCAACATTTGAAATACCATGGGCTGGAGGGCTGTGTCAAGCTGCTTCGTCGCCACCAGGAATTCACAGAGAAAGTTGGAAGCAAAAAAGTCAGTTGGGGCCGCACTGTGATGCTCGTCTCGTTGCGAGAAGGGCTGTGAGCAGAGGTCTGAAACACACGGCATTCCAGCCTCAGAGTTCCCACAGGCTGAGATGTGGTTTGGATCAGTTACTTGAACATAAATGTTTATAAGAAAGGATTTAAATTCTCCACGACTCTGGATTTCCCTTCTTTTCCTCTCACTTTTCTTCCCATTAAAAAAATGCTTTTCACAGCACGGATAAAAGTCAGACAGGATGCTGAGTGAAATAAGTCAGGCACAAAAGGAAAATACTGTAGGATTCCACTTAATACTTGAGGTTCCTAGAGAAGCCAAATTCATAGAGAGGGAAAGTAGAACAGGGGTGATGTGCCCAGGGCTGGGGAAGGGGAGGAGGGGGTTGTTTAAGAGGGGCAGAGTTTCAATTTGGAAGATGAATAAGCTCTGGAAATGGATGGCCGTGATGGTTGCACAGCACTGTGACTCATTTAATGCCACCGAACTGCACACGTGTCAATTTGGAGTTATGTACATTTTACCACAATAAAAAATAATATCCACCTGAAAAGTTGTTTCTCTTTTTGGCTCATAGGGGGAATCCAAAGGGAAAAGATTATTAAAATTACAAAGATGTCAACATGTCAAGATTTTTGATCAGAGACAACATCCACAGTGGATTCATTTTCTCTCTTCTTGGAAATGTTTTGGGACAACATGTGAGCTGTGATACAAACACGTCTGTGCCAAACAAGGGAAGGGTCTGAAGTGTCCAAGACCCAACCGCAACCTCAGAGAGCAAATGCACGTATCAGCTGTTGTTGCTGTTCAGTCGCTCAGTCGTGTCTGACTCTTTGCAACCCCATGGCCTGCAGCACGCCAGGCTTCCCCGTCCTTCCCATCTCCCAGAGCTGCTTTGCTTCCCATTGAGCTGATTCCCATGTCCACTGAGTTGATGATGCCATCCAACCATCTCATTCTCTGTTGTCCCCTTCTCCTCCTGCACTCAGTCTTTCCCAGTATCAGGGTCTTTTCCAGTGAGTCAGCTCTTCACATCGGGCAGCCAAAATATTGGAGCCTCACCTTCAGCATCAGTCCTTCCAGTGAATATTCAGGCTTGATTTCCTTTAGGACTGACTGGTTTGATTTCCTTGCTGTCCAAGGGACTCTCAAGAGTCTTCTCCAGCACTTGTTTCAGTAAACATTGTAAATCCTCTAATCTATATGGTTTTATAGTACGGGATCCTTTAATAATATAAAATAATAAGTATGTTACTACTTCAACAACAATCTGTCATAATATAGAACTTAAAAAGATGACAACAGTTCATAAAATTGTATATGTTACCATTCCTGGGTTATTTAATAAATGCAGCATTGCTCTCACCAGGGTAAGAACACTGATGCCTATGCTCGTGGGTAACTAACCTGACATAGAATAGTTCGGTAATTTACCAAACTCACAAAATCATGTAATGTTAGAAAAAGGCATTATATCACAAAACAAAACCCTAAATCAGTACTTTTACGATCACAGCATTTCTGCTGAATTTGTCTCCTAATTCTTAAATTCCAGGACAAATTTAAGGGAATGTACAAGTCGATATCATCTGTATCACCACAGCTTACATGAAACAATCCTGAAAGGGTTGCTTATACTTGTACATATATATATATATATACATATATATATATATATATATATATATATATATATATT